>JAJPUD010007879.1:4768-99428 GCA_023553655.1 Myrmecobius fasciatus | reverse complement strand
CTCAGGGGTTCATGGAACTTATACGAAAATTGATCATGTGTTAGGGCATTAAAAACCTCAAAATCAAATGCAGAAAAGTAGAAATAGTAAATGCATCCTTCTCAAATCATGATGCAATAAAACTTACATGTAATATAAGGCCAGGAGAAAATAGACCACAAGTTAATTGGAAATTAAGTAATCTAATCCTGAAGAATGAATGGGTGAAAGAGCAAATTATAGACACAATCAATAATTTCATCCAGGAGAATGACAATAATAAGGTAACGTACCAAAATTTGTGGGACAGAGCTAAAGCGGTTATAAGGGGTAATTTTATATCTCTAGATGTTTACTTGCATAAAACAGAGAAAGAGAAGATCAATGAACTGGGCTTACAATTTAAAAAGTTAGAAAAAGAGCAAATTAAAAACCCGCAATTAAATACCAAATTGGAAATTCTGAAAATTAAAGGGGAGATCAATAAAATTGAAAATTAAGAAAACTATTGAATTAATAAATAAAACTAAGAGTTGGTTTTATGAAAAAACCAACAAAATAGATAAGCCTTTAATTAATTTGATTAGAAAAAGGAAAGAGGAAAATCAAATTGTTAGTCTCAAAAATGGTAAGGGAGAACTTTCCTCCAATGAAGAGGAAATTAGAGTAATAATTAGGAGTTTCTTTGCCCAACTTTATGCCAATAAATTTGATAATGTAAATGAAATGGAGGAATATCTACAAAAATATAGATTGCCAAGGTTAACAGAAGAGGAAATAAATTATTTAAATAGCCCCATTCTGGAAAAAGAAATAGAACAAGCTATTAATCAACTCCCTAAGAAAAAAATCTCCAGGGCCAGATTGATTTACATGTAAATTTTACCAAACATTCAAAAAACAATTAATCCCAATACTATATAAACTATTTTAAAAAATAGGGAAAGAAGGTATATTACCAAATTCCTTCTATGACACAGATATTGTGCTGATAGCTAAACCAGGTAGGGAGAAAACTGAGAAAGAAAACTATAGACCCATTTCCCTAAAGAATATTGATGCAAAAATTTTAAATAAGATTCTAGCAACAAAATTACAGAAAGTCATCCCCAGGATAATACACCATGACCAAGTAGGATTTATACCAGGAATGCAGGGCTGGTTCAATATTAGGAAAACTATTAGCATAATCAATTATATTAATAACCAAATTAATAAAAACCATATGATTATCTCAATACATGCAGAAAAAGCCTTTGATAAAATCCAACATCCATTCCTATTAAAAACACTGGAGAGTATAGGAATAAATGGGCTTTTCCTTAAAATGATTAGTAGTATCTACTTAAAACCTTCAGCAAGCATCATATGTAATGGAGCCAAACTAAAACCATTCCCGATAAGATCAGGAGTGAAACAAGGTTGTCCACTGTCACCATTATTATTTAATATTGTCTTAGAAATGTTAGCTTTGGCAGTAAGAGAAGAAAAAGAGATTAAAGGAATTAGAGTAGGTAATGAGGAAACCAAATTATCACTCTTTGCAGATGACATGATGATATACTTAGAGAACCCTAACGACTCAACTAAAAAACTACTAGAAACAATTCACAACTTTAGTAAAGTTGCAGGGTACAAAATAAATCCACATAAATCATCAGCATTTTTATATATTACCAATAAAGTTTAGCAGGAAGAGATACAAAAAGAAATTCCATTCCAAATAACAGATGATAGCATAAAATATTTGGGAATTTATCTGCCAAGGGAAAGTCAGGAACTATATGAACTAAACTACAAAACACTTTCCACACAAATAAAATCAAACCTAGTCAATTGGAAAAACTTAAAATGCTCATGGGTAGGACGAGCGAATATAATAAAGATGGCAATACTACCCAAATTAATTTACTTATTTAGTGCCATACCAATCAAACTCCCAAGAAATTATCTTACAGATCTAGAAAAAATAGTAGCAAAGTTCATTTGGAAAAACAAAAGGTCAACAATTTCAAGGGGATTAATGAAAAAAAAGGCTGACGATGGTGGACTTGCTGTACCAGATCTAAAACTATATTATAAAGCAGCGGTCATGAAAACCATTTGGTACTGGCTAAGAAATAGAGTAGTCGATCAGTGGAATAGGATAGAATCACAAGACAAACTAGGCAATAACTATAGCAATTTAGTCTTTGATAAACCCAAAGACCCAAGTTTCTGGGATAAGTACTCAATATTTGGCAAAAACTGCTGGGAAAACTGGAAACTAGTGTGGAAGAAATTAGGGCTTGACCCACATCTAACACCACATACCAAGATAAGATCTAAATGGGTTCATGATCTGGATATAAAGAGTGATACTATAAGTAAATTAGAGGAACGTAATATAGTTTACCTCTCAGACCTATGGAAATGGAATAAATTTATGTCCAAAGAAGAACTGGATCTCCTAATTGAAAACCAGATAGATAACTTTGACTATATTAAGTTAAAAAGTTTTTGTACAAACAAAACCAATGCAATCAAGATTAGGAGGGAACAATAAATTGGGAAATCATCTTTACATTTAAGGGTTCTGATAAAGGTCTCATCTCTAAAATACATAGAGAATTGTCTCATATTTTTTTTTCTCTTTTTTTTTTTTTTTTTTGCTGAGGCAATTGGGGTTAAGTGACTTGCCCAGGGTCACACAGCTGTTACGTGTCTGAGACCAGATTTGAACTCAGGTCCTCCTGACTTCAGGCCTGGTGCTCTATCCACTGCGCCACCTAGCTGCCCCGAATTGTCTCATATTTATAAAAATTCAAGCCATTCTCCAATTGATAAATGATCAAAGGATATGAACAGACAATTTCCAGAGAATGAAATTAAAACTATCTGTAGTCATATGAAAAGGTGCTCCAAATCACTATTGATCAGAGAAATGCAAATCAAGACAACCCTGAGGTACCACTACACACCTGTCAGATTGGCTAAAATAACAGGAAAAGTTAATGATGAATGTTGGAGGGGATGTGGGAAGACTGGGACACTGATGCATTGTTGGTGGAGCTGTGAACAGATACAGCCATTCTGGAGAGCAATTTGGAGCTATGCTCAAAAATTATCAAAGTGTGCATACCCTTTGACCCAGCAGCATTTCTATTGGGCTTATATCCCAAAGAAATCATAAAGGAAGGAAAGGGCCCCACATGTGCAAGAATGTTTGTGGCAGCCCTTTTTGTAGTGGCTAGAAACTGGAAACTGAATAGATGTCCTTCAATTGGAGAATGGCTGAACAAATTATGGTATATGAATATTATGGAATATTATTGTTCTGTAAGAAACAACCAGCCCGATGATTTCAGAGAGGCCTGGAGAGACTTGCATGAACTGATGCTGAGTGAAATGAGCAGAACCAGGAGATCATTATATACGGCAACAACAATACTTTATGACGATCAATTCTGATGGACGTGGTTCTCTTCAATAATGAAATGTTTCAAACCAGTTCCAATTGTTCAGTGAAGAAAGCCACATACACCCAGAGAGAGGGATGTGAAATGTGGACCACAACATAACATTCTCATACTCTTGATTGATGTTTGGTTACATTGTGTTTCCTTTATCTGATATGTCTTCTGTGTAGATACGATTTTTCTTGCATAACAATGATAAGTTTGGAAATATGTATACATATATTTGATTTGCCAAATAGTTTAACATAATTAACACATAGTGGACATCCTGCCATCTAGGGGAGGGGTGGGGAGTTCGGGGGAAAAATCTGTAATAGAAAGCTATGTAAGGGTTAATGTTGAAGAATTACCCATACATATGTTTTGCAAATAAAATAAAATTTAAAAAATAAAATAAAATAAAATAAAAAGAAGTTAGTGAGATAAAAGACAGCAATAATACTTTTTAGAAATTTAGAGACCAAATAACCCTTAAGGATGGATGGCTCAAAGAACAAATACTAAAAGCAACAGATAAAAGGAACAGTGGAACATATATTTATTAAACACTTATTGTGTGTGAGATACTTTGCTAAATAATTTACAAATATTATCTTAGGCATGATAACTAAAATGAGGCTACATTCCAAAAATTTTAGGATGTAAAACATCTCTCTCATTTTCATTAATTGAAGAAAAGATAACCAATGAATTACACATGAAGCAGCAGCAGCAACAATAGTAAAAAACAAAACAAAACAAAACAAAAAAAAAAAAAAAACCCTCCTGGAAAACCAAGAAATTTTGAAGACTTAATTTAGCACCAAAATATGAGTCCTGAAAATAAAACTTTAAAAATTGATAACATTGAAAGAAAAAAAAATCCTCCAAAACTTGAAATAATAGATAAAACTAAAAATTGTTAGGGGAAAAAAAAACAATAAAATAAGTGTCTTGTTAGCTAATTTGATTGAAAAAGAGAAAAAAGCCAGTTCACCACTATCAAAAATGAAAAAAAAAAAAGAATTTTTAGCAAAGTAGGAAGAAATACAGGAAAATAATAGAAACTACTTTACTTAATTACATGCCAATAAAATGGACAATTTAAGTAAGATGAATATTTATACAAATGTTGAATGGTCAAATTAACAGAACAAGTAATAGAAGATTTAAATAATCCATACTAAGAAAAAAAATTAAACAAATTTTAAATGAGTTCCTCAAGGAGGAAGAAAAACAAAAATGGGACCAAATGCTATCAAACATTTAAAGAATATTTAATTCCACTATTACAAAGGTTATTTGAAAAAAATTAGAAAATAAGGATCTCTTACCTAACTCTTTCTATAATGCAATTATGTTCTTGATGTCTAAACCAGGGAGAACCAAAACAGAAAAAAATAGCTATTATCCACAGTTAAAATTGATGTTTTTAAAATAAAAAATTAGCAGGGAGACAATAGCAACATGTCATGAAGATATATACTATAAGCAGGTTAGATTTATACCAGAATTCCAGATTGGTTAAATATTGAGAAATTATAAGCAAAATTGACTATGAAAGTAACAAGAATAACAAAACTCATGATAATATCAATAAATGCAGAAAAAGTCTTTATCAAGATATAACTCATTCCTGTTTTTAAAATAACCAAATCAACAACTAGAAAACATGGAAATAAACATATCTTTCACTAATATAATGAGTGGTATTTATCTAAAACCAATAGCCAGCATTATAATTAAGGTAGATAGACTAGAAACCTTTTTAATAAGTTCAAGGGTAAAGAAAGAGTATCTATTTTCACTGTTACTAGTTGATATAATGCTAGAAGTGCTAGCTATACTGATAAGACAAGAAAAAGAAATTATGGAAGTAAGGACAGGAAAAGAGAAAACAATATTATTGCTGTTCTCATATATGATAGTTTACTTCAAGAATTTTAGAGATTTGATTTAAAAACTAATTGAAACAATTAACATCAGCAAAGTTGTAGGATGTATAATAAACCTACACAAAACAGTAACATTTGTATATATTGTCAACAAAACCCAAGAGGAAGACATAGAAATAGAAATCCCATTTAAAATAACCATAGAATGTACAAAATATTTAAGTACCTACATGATAAGGTAACACAAAACTATATGAATAAAACCATAAAACACTCTTAACATAGATCTTAATAATTTGAGAAATACTGCCAATATAACATAATTTCAAAATAATATAATAAAATACCAAAAAATGAAATGCTACGTAAATTAGCTAACATTGAATGACATGGCAAAGTTGACCAAAAAAAGACCAATGAAAATTCTGGAGGGTCTATGAGAAAACAGGTACTGTTGTAGTTGTGCCCTAGTCCAGCCTAAAAAGTAATTTAGGAGTATGTTCAAAAGTTAGTAACTATTCATATCTTTTTTGGTGATAACAAAGAACTGGATGCTAAGGAATACTGATCAATTGAAGAATGGTTGAAAAAAATTATGGTATATGAATGTTGTTCAGTTGTGTTTTACTCTGTGACTCTATTTGAGGTTTTCTTGACAAAGATATTGGAGTGCCTTGCCATCTCCTTCTCCAGCTCATTTTATAGATGAGAAAATTGAGGCATACAAAATTAAATGACTTGCTCAAGGTCACATAGCTAATAATTCACATCTTCCTAATTTGAGATTGGGTATTCTATTTATTGTGCCACCTAGCTGCCATAGGAATGTAGTAGAATCTTATTATATTACAAGAAGTGATGAAGGGGATTATTTTGGAAATATCCAAGAATACTTGTATGAACTGACACAGAATAAAGCAAGCAGAACCAGGAAAACAATTTGTTCATAATCACAATATCATAAGGACCAAAGCTTTGAAACACCAAGAACTCTGATAAATGCAATGTCCAAACACTATTCCAAAGAATTCATGCTAAAACATTTCATTCACTTCCTGAAAAAAAGGTACTGGATTCCTAAAGAAGATTGAAACATTGTTTTGGACATGGCCAATGCAAATATTTGTTTTGCTTGTCTATACATGCTTATTTCAAATGGTTTGTTTTTCTTTATTTTTTGATGTGGGTGGGAATGTGGGAAGGAAAGATTTTTCATTAAATGAAAAATTGTTTTACTTATAGGGTAGTTAGGGGGCAACAGTGGATAGAGCACTGGCCCTGGAATTAGGAGGACCTGAGTTCATATCTGGTCTCAGACACTTACTAGTTACATAGGTTCTTTTCCTTTTTCCCTAATCATCTTTGGAAATAGACCAAGTAAAGGTATTGCTGAGTTAAAAGGTATAGGTAGTTTAAATAACTCTCAGGCCATAATTCCAGATTACTCTCCAAAAAATCAAGCCATGTCTCAATTGATAAATGATCAAAAAATATGATCTATGCCCAACAGGCTATAAAACCATGTATATTTTTTGATCTAACAATAGCTCTACTAATTATGAATATCAAAAGACTTTTTTTTTTCTTAAGGAAAAGGACCTATATGTACAAAAGTATTTATAGAAGCTCTTGGCAACAAATTGGAAATTGAGAGGATTCCCATCAATTGGGGAATGGTTAAATAAACTGCGGTATGTGATTCTGATGGAATATTGTTCTGTGAGAAATGATAAGCAGGATGCTCTTAGGAAAAAATCTGAAAATTTCTCCAAGAACTCAAGCAAAGTGAAATGTACTGTTTACAAAGTAATGTTCTGGGATGATCAGCTGTGAATGAACTTTCTATTCTCAGCAATAAAATGAGTTATGACTATTCTGAAGGACTTATTATGAAAAATTCTGTTCATACCTGAATTCAGATTATATCTGAATACTGATTGAAACATACTCTCTTTCTCTTTTTTTTTTCTTTATTTTTCTTGAGGATTTTTTTGGGAGGAGGGGTGGGAGATCTATGTTTTCTTTTACAACATGACTTTTATGGAAGTATTTTGCATAACTCCACATATGTTTCCTTTATGGGAGTTGGGGGTGGGTATAAAGAAAAGAATTTGAAATTCAACATTTTAAAAACAAATGTAAAATTATTTTAAATGAAACTGAGAAAAAATAAAAAATATTAAATAAATAAAAATAAAATAGTTGGATCAGTTCACAATTCCACCAACAATGAATTAGTGTCCTAATTTTTTCACTTCTCCTCCAACATTTGCCACTTTCCTCTTCAATTATTTTAGCTAATCTGTTAGGTATAAAATGATATCTCAAGGTCATTTTAATTAGCATTTCTCTAATCAATAATGATTTAGAGCCTTTTTTCACATGACTAAAAAATATTTTGATTTCTTCACTGGAAAATTGCATTCCTATCTTTTGAAGATTCAATAGGTAAGATGGGAATGGGAAGGGTTTAGGGGCAAAGATATATTTTGCTTTGGACATTTTTAGTCTAAGATTCTTTAAGCATCCAATTTGTGATGCCTGAAAGGCAGTTGAGATGAAAGACTGGAGTAAGCAGAGAGGTTAGGGAAGGATAAATAGATCGGCATAAAGATGTTTATTAAATCCTAGGAAGTTAATAAGATCACCTAATGATAGAGGGAGAAGTTAAAAGGTCCTGACCAGAACCCTTAAGGACATCTATGGATATGATCTAAAAGAGGATTCAGCAAAAAGGCAGGAGTGATCAAATAGATGGGGGAGAATCAAGAGAGAATAGTGTCCTGAAAACCTTGAGAGAGTATCAAGCAGAAGAAGGCTGATTAACAGTATCAAAGACTTCAGAGAGGTCAAGGAGAATGAAGATTGAGAAAAAGCCATTAATTTTGGCAACTAAGATCTCCGGTGACTTTAGAGAGATGCTTCATTGGAATCATATGGTTGGAAGCCAAGTAGGAAGGTATTAAGGAGAGAATGAGAGGAGAGGAGAGGTTCCTATTGTAAATAGCCTTTTTGACGAGTTTTATTGCAAAAGGCAAATGAAACACAGAACATAGTTAATAGGATTGGAAGGATCAAGTGAGGATTTTTTGTTTTTTAGAATGTGAGAATATGAAGATATTTGTAGGCAGTAGAGAATGAATCAATAGACAGGAAGAAATTGAAAAAAAAAAGGAGTGGGAATGACAGAGGGGGCAATCTGTGTAGATGGTATAGAATAAGATCACTTGAGCAAATATAAGAGGTAGATAGAAATATCTATCTATCTTTAATTCTCATATCAACTATCTTTTAGGTATCTCCAACTGGATATTCTATAGGCATCTTAAACCTATGGAACTCATTAATTTTCCCTTTCCACCCTCCATTTCCCATTGTTCTCTAACTGGAAAGCACTACCATTTAGACCCACATCCTTGGTATCAGCCTTAACTTCTCATTAACCTTTACCCTCCATAAGCAATATGTTATGAAATCTTATCTTTTTTTTTTTTTAACTCTCCAATTATAAATTATACTACTGCCCTTATCCCAACCCTCATTACTTCTTACCTGGACTATTGCAATAGCCTTCTAATTGGTTTCTGCCTCAAGTTTTTCCTAATCCCATCATCCACTCAGTTGTCAAAGAGATTTCCCTAAAAAGTAGGTCTAATTATGTATTTTAATAAATAATCAATAATAAGTTTCTGTGATTAATGATTTCCTTAAGGATCAAATATAAAATATTCTGCTTTGACATTTAAAGCCTTTTATAACTTGAGCTCTTCCTGCCTTTCCAGATATCTTATGCTTCAGGTTCTTCTATTCAGTCCGTGACACAGATATACTGACCTATTAGCTGTTCTATACAAATGATACTCTATGTATCTGCACTGGCTGTTTCTCATGCTTGGAATGGTCCTCTTCTTACCTGTGACTGTTAGCTTCCTTCAAGTGTCAGCTCCAATCCCACCTTTCTATCCCTCGCCCCAGCTTGTAACTTCTCGCTGACATTCCGACCATTACTCTGTATATATTTTGTAAGTGATTTTTTAAAAATGTATGCTATCTTCTCCATTAGAATGTGGGCTCCTCAAGGTCAGGGACTCTTTTTACCTTTCTCTAATCCCCAGTACTTAGCACAGTGCCTGGCACATAGTAAGCACTGATAGTCAAAAGACATTCACTTAAAAATTTAATTCCAGGTGAATAACAAAGGATTAAATCTTGCAACAAGCATGCTAACCATCCACCTCCTTCTGGGGAGCCCTTGGCTACTCAGGGCTTGTCCTATTGCTTCCACAACACAACAGGAGTAACATGCCTGAAGTTCCTTATGACAAGATATTTGATTAGCATCTGCAGCAACAGCTGTTCTGGATGAGCTGGGTTTGTCACAGCTTATCCAGTTGAGAAGACTCTCATTATAATCTGAGAGAGAGGTATAGAATATTGCTTCTCCTTGGAATGGGAACCAGATGAACCCTGAATTGAGGCCCATGCTTACAGTGCTATTTTTCAGCACAACATCTCTATAAAGCAATTCTCTTTACAAATATTAAATTATCTCATTTTATCATTGCAACAACCTTGGGAGGAAGGTGTTACTTTAATCCCCTCTGTACAGATGAGGAAACTAAGACAGCAATTCACTGATTTGTACAGGATGACACAACAGAAGACAAATTTGAATTTAGGGCTTCCTGACTGCAATCACAACTTTCTATCTGTTGGACCACCTAGATACCTATTCTGTATTCTATACATTCTATTTATTGCTTGATTCAGCCTAACATTCATGCTATACCTTTATAACCTCAGTGTCATCTGTCAGTTTCCCCTTCTTATTTAATAAAGGAACTGTTTTTAAAAATCATATTCTCAGATTTTAGATTTAAAGAATGCTTTTTTATTTCCTTTACATCTTTTTAAATGAGGAACTCTGTTCATACCTTGTCCATTTTTATAGACTTTAACCATGAGGGATTCTTTCTGATCTGGTTTCCTACTGTTCCACCTAACAAATTGTGACGGGAAAAAATATAGCTTTACAGAGTGCCAAATTGTATAAGGTTGTAGATTTTAGCATTGTTATAAGAATTTCCTTCTTTGCCATTTGGAACAGTCCTTTGGAGTAGATGTATTTTTAAGATGAAACCAAGGGAATATTCTGGCTGAAGAATATTGAAGCAGTGATGATAGGCCAGAGAGAAGGTTAAAAAGACAGGGCATTGAATTAATTGTTTCTATAGATTTTTTTCAGTAGAATCCACTCTCCAATATCTGAATTGGTAGGGTTATTAGACCAGACTATGCAGTTAAACAAGGCCTTCTGGATCCCAGCAAATAATCCTCCCTGGGTTTTTATATGGAATTGGAAAATGTGAATATGAAAAATAGAGACTGAATTATAAAAGGCAGGGAGCTGGGGAGAATAGATATAGAATTGTAGCACATTATCCTTCCTTATTCTATACTTGTATTTTATGACCTCCTGTTACCATTGACTATCTTGTAATCTGATACCACGACATTGGTGAGAAGTAATTGCAGTTTGTTTGATATACACTGTGTCCACCACAGCCAAAGTCATCATCTCTTGGTGCTTGATTATTATCATTGGCCTCCCAGCTGGTCTCCCTCTCTCCACTAATCAACCCTGAAGAGTAAGTGCTGCCAGATTAATTTAAAAACATTGCTTTCACCACAGCACCTCCCAAATCAAGAACCTGCCATAATTTCCCATCTGTTGCTTTGTGGAAATTCTTTTGTTTGACTTTCTTTATCATTTCATAAATATCCCATTTTATTTCCTGCTATTACCCAATGTACAAGGTGGTAAAGTGGACAGAACATTGGACTTGGAATCAGCAAGATTCATATTCATGGATTCAAATCCAGCCTCAAAAATACACTATCTGTGTGATTCTGGGCAAGCCATTTAATCTACTTGCCTCAGTTTCTTCACCTGTAAAATGAACTGGAGAAGGAAATGGCAAACCACTCCATATCTTTGCCAAGAAAACCTTTAACAGGGTCACAAATGGGGTTGGCTGCCCCTGAAACTGAATAATATTATGCCTTAGGGTCAGATATTTTCATTTCCTTTTACCTTTTTTTTTTTTTTTCCCATTCTCTTTTCTGTCTTGTCTTTCCCTATTTTAATAAGCTTCTTGAGGGCAACTATTAATCTTTTTTACTTGTATTTATCTTCCCTGTACTTAGCAGAGTGCCTGGTACATAGTAAGTGCTTACTAAATACATATTTCCTTTATCTATTGCTGTGGGGCACAATGGAGATGTGCCCCACAGCACTTTGAAAGAAATTTCCTGCTTTCTTAGGAAAAGGGTCCCCTATGAATCTTTACTGTATACTCTTTCTTTCTTTCTTTCTCCATTCTCTTATTGCTAGCTACTAGTTGGACATTTCCACCTAGAAATTCTTTCATCATTATGAACTTAACATGCCCAAAATGGAACTCACTATCTTTTCCCTTAAATCTACTCAGTCAAAATGTCCTCATTTCATTGGAGGGCAATGCTATCCTCCCAGGCATCCCATTTCAAATTTTAGAATCATTCTCAACTTTTCCCCCTCCCCTGTTTTCCATGTGCAACCATTGGCCAAGTCTTGAGTCAACCTCCATGGTGTCAAGACATCAATAGGCATTTATTGAATATCTACTAGAGATAGGTTCTAAGAATACAAAGACAAAATAAAGTAATTCTTAAACTGCTAACATGGCTATTTCATTAGACAGGCCTTATTGTAATAGACTTCAAACTGTTTTTCCTGTCTCTCTATCCTCTCTAATCAATCATCCAGCCAAAATCATCTTGAAATACAGGTTTGACCATATCACTTTTCTGTTCAAAAATCTTTAAATGATCCCCCATTGCCTGAACTAAAATATAAACTCCTCTCTTTGGTATTTAACACCTCTCACAGTCTGGCTCTAGTCTACTTTTCTAGACCTTGTTTCACATTATTCACTTTTACATAATTTTTGCTCTAGACAAATTGGACTATTATCTTTTCTTCAAACTCCATGTCTCATTACCTGCCTTCTTGAATTCATACAAGCTGAACTCCCTACCAATTGTGGATTACATAACCTCCTCATGTTAGTCTTTCAGAATTTTTCTCTTCTTTCATGAATAAGCTTATGTGATAATTTCTCCATAGACCCTTGTATCTCCCTCTTCATCTTTCTTTCTCACTCTCTATCCCTCTCTCTCTCCATTTCTTTCACTGTCTCTGTTCTTCTCCCTCTCCATCTCTTTCTCTGTCTCCATCCCTCTTCCCTCCCTTTCAGTCTCTGTCTCTTCTTCCCTCCCTCCCTCCATCCTTTCCTCTGATCTTTCCTCCCTTCCTCCCTTCATCTCTCCCTCTGTTTCTGTCTCTATCTCTCTATCTATCTGTCAGTATCTGTTTTGTAATATAATTTGAACTTTGGAAGTGATAATTCATGCTTTCTCTACCCCTCCTCCACTCTCCCACCCCTCCACCCCGATTCTTTCCCTTGAGATTCCCTTTGATTTTCCAAATTAGTTATGAAGTTATTTTGCCTTGTTCTTCAAAGCACCCCTTTGGTAATTTGACTTGTATACTCCTAAATCTATACATTAATTTTTGTAGTATTATTGTTTTTATTATATTGGCATGACTTTAGCCATGCACTGAACAGCCCTCCAATTATTTAGGATTTTTTGGTATAATAGTTAGAAGGAGAGAACAAACATTTATTAATGGTTTATTACTTGCTAGGGATTGTGTTAAGCACTTTACAAATATGTCATTTGATTTTTCACAAAATCTTATGAGGTAGGTTCTATTGTTATCCCCACTTTACAATTGAGGAAAATAAACCAGTTACACATTAAGCACCTTACTCAGGCTCACCCAGCTAGTGTTTAAGGTTATATTGAACTCAATTCTTCCTGATTCCAGGACTGGCACCAGATTCACTTCACCACCTAATAGCCTCACTTAGTTGATTATTAAATAGATAGAGGATTAGACTTGGATTCAGGAAGATCTGAGTTCAAAACCAATCTCTGATACAAGTTTTGTGACCCTGGACAAAACACTGAACTACTTTGTATCTCAGTTTCCTCATCTGTAAAATGAGGATAATAATGGCATCAATCTCTCAGGATTACTGTGAGAATCAAACGAGATAACTTTTGTAAAGTGCTTTGTAAACCTTAAAAACACTGTACAAATGTTAGCTTTCATTATTATTATTATTATTATCTATATATATCTTAAATATGACTTAGTATTATAATTTTTATGTCAGATGGTTATTTTAAATAGAACAGAACATTTATAAAACTTAGAGCACTACTAAAACATGAGCTATTATTATTCCAGACTCATAGGGATAAATGTTTAGACCTTGGATTTCAGCAGAAAAGGGAATTTCCTGGGGGAGGGGAGGGGACAATTCTATCAGTGTAAATTGGCACCTTCTCTTTCACTTGCCTTAGAGTGGCCTTGGAGATTAAATGACTGGTCCAAATTCACATATCTAGGACGTATTATAGGTGAGAACTGAATCCAGGTCTTTGTTAACTTCAAGTCTGGGTCTTTCTTATCTTTACTGCAATACTTCTAATTTTATCTCCATTGTGCCCCACAGCACTTTTCACAAAACTGGGCATTGAAGGGGTACTCAGCAAATATTTTATTAATTTATAGACTGACAAAATGGGAGTGAGGCCTGACTTTTGCCTCTTTTTTTCCCTTCCTTGATTACTCTCTGCTGTGTTCTGATTGGGTCTTAGTGACAGCTATATCTGGCCAAGCTGGATTAGTTCCTTGTCAGACATATAGCAGCCAATATCATTGCCACTCACATTCTCTATTTCTACTGCCAGGAGTAGTATTTTATTATATTGGCATAAAATCCTAAAAGGGATTTTAGGACTAAAAGCTTCAGGGAGGTTAACTGCTGCCTTTTGTTCTCAAAATGGACCAAAATGACTTCATTGTGTTGAAGTCAAATTACTGCGTCCAACTGTGGCTGATTAGACGGACAGGAGCTCTGAATACTCTACCTTAGGTCAGACATAAATTGTCCCTTTGAATATTTGGGGTGGCTTTTCTAATTTTGTGCAAAAGCCTCTGAAGAATATTGAGAAAAGACTTAGGAAGGATGCAAGATAATTATCCTCTCACCCCTGCTTCCTCCCATCCCCTTCTTTTATACTGTCTGTAGCAAGATCTAGGAGAAGAAAGTATGGCGGCCAAGGGGACATAGCAGAGAAAGTATGTGGATCTCGGGAGGTTCTTCCAGCAAGAAAGTGCAGAAGGGCACCACCAGCATGGTGGGGACTTAGGAAGCAATGATTCTCAATGTGATATGGGTAATTATAAGCTGATGATGTGGTCCTTAAACTCTACTCATTGTGAAAACTTTGATTCAATTGATTTTCCATTAATCAGTTATTTAAATGGTAGGTGAAAGAACCCCGGGCTGGGAGTCAGGGGGCCCTGGGTCTCCTTTCAGCTCAGCCATAAACTAGCCCAGGGACAAGCTTCTTTACTTTTGCTTATCTATAACTGGAAAGGGCTGGGCTAGAACACCTCCAAGAGCTGGCATTTTGTAAAAGCTTCTCTATCATTCCTTCTATTATTTCTTTCTTTAATCAGGTCATAAAAAGAGCACAAGAATCAGCATGGGGTAATAGAGAATTAGTATTTGAGTTTAAGCCCTATTCACTCACTAATCTCTTCTAAAATAACTACGTTACCCAGCCATTTGTACACAATTACCTGCAAGATCTTTCCCATTGAAAAATGAGTTTCTTTGAGAGCAGAGACAATGGTGAGGGTTTTTTGTTGTTGTTTTTTGTCATTTTGTCTTGTTTGTTTTTATCTTTAGAACTTAGCACAGTTCTTGGCATAGAGTATTTAACAAATACTCTATTAAAATAGGCACTTTATAAATTTAATAAATTTATAGGCATTTAATAAACACTTCTTGATATGATAAGGGGTCACAGGCAAAACTTTAAAGCTTCTCATCCTCATTGTTCTCATCTGAAATGGGAATAGTATTCTTTGCACAGAGGCAGCCTTATACAGTAAATAACTGAGTCAGATTTGAAGTCAGTTTTCAAGCATGGTCTCTGACAACTATTAGCTGAAGGACCCTAGGTAAATCATTTAATTCCTCAATTCTCCAGACTACTTTTTATGATTGTAATTTAGAGAGCAGGAATTGGTTTGCATGGGAGTTTTCTCATCAGGAATTTTCTATATCAATGAAATCCTAAGGGCATGTACACTTTCTATCTGCCCAATCCCATAAAAGCCTCTAGAACTCCTGGGTGGGAACAAAGCAGAAAGCATGGACTTATTTTATTTGCAAGACAAATGGGGTTAAGTGACTTGTTCAGGAACTCAGATCTTCCCGACTCCAGTGCTTTATTCACTTCACCACCCAGTTGCCCTGTGAACTTAATTCAGGGCTCATTGTAGACTTACACATTTGGGCTGGCTGCATTTAGGCCTGCCCTGATTTAAGCAGGTAGTTGTCTCTTGAATTTCTTGGCCACATCATTTGATAAGGTTCCATTCAGACTTTATTCTATGATCCCATGATTTATGCATATTGAACACAACACTCTTTGTGAGAAATGAGCTGTAACTGCCTGGGAGAGTGGGAGAGAAAAAAAGGGAGAGAAGGGAGAGAATAAATGTTAAAGAAAGGATGGGAGTGGTGTATTAGTGTAGATGAAATTAAGCTCTGTATCATTAGCACTGAAATTTTTCCAGTCCTGATTCTTGGGATAGCCTTGCTACAAATAGCTTGGCACACCCCATAAAACTTACTGGATGGCTCAGCACTTACATGAATGTGAGAAAGGAGACAGAATGCCAGAAACAGCTGCTTGTAGGTGGGACTTCTCAAGCAGGAGAGAGAGATCAATTACTCATTCACTCAAGCTGGGTTTTAATCCAGCTAGGATATTTATAATTTCTGCCAAAACCTAATAAGTGTTCAGGGTCCCCTAGCCTTCTTTGAAAAGGAAGAATAGATGGCATTTTATATATAGCACTTTAAGCTTTACAAAGCTCTTTACATGCTCTCATTTGATTGAGGTAGGTGCTATTATTGTCCCATGTTTAGAGATGAGAAAAGTAAGGTGGAATGATTTGCTCTGAAGCATCCTCTTGACCTCAAGGGTGGCACTTAATTATGCTATGAACATGGCCCAAATCTTAGATGAGGTGACCTGCTCTGATAAGAACTGAGAGAGCCTCAAATCCGCCTCTGGATTCTTGCTCAGATCGATAGCTGGTCAGTCCTACCTTCTTTAGGCACAGGAAACTCCCCCTTCCTAGGAGTATTACTAATGGCTAGTTCATGGGGTTAACAAGGACAAAGTCTGCTCTGTGAATTGATTCCCATGTATGCCAATTCCACTTGGAGGAAAAAACCAAAAACTTTTCATTGCCCCTGGCTCCAGACGACCATCTGAGGAATGTGTGCTGCTAGAGGGGTGGAAAGGGAGGGAGACAGCTGGAGTAGAGGGCAGATGGCACAGAGTAAGGTAAAGTACCTGGAACAAATAACTCCAAAGTATATGGGCAAATAATGTCATTCATCTGCGAAAGAACACACTTCAACCTTTAATCAGATTTTATTGAATTAGAATCTGTGCTCAAGAATTCTCAATATGTGCGTAGTGAAGGGATATCAAATGTCTGTCCATTTTACAACTGAATGGGTTAGCAGGGCTTCTGAGGGCTCTCTTCTAGAAGGCGGTTGCAAATCTAAGCTGTTTTCTTCAGGATGAATTACTTTCTGCATAAAAATAACTCACATGATGTAGCACCCTCCCAAAGGGAAGTGCTCCCACCCAGAGAATTATCTGATTCCTAACCCACCCTGAGGGGCCCCAGCTGCTCTTTCACCACATGCATTTTAAAATTTTGATTTAATTCCAAAATAAAACAAACAAACAGAAAGAGTGGATCGAGTAGAATGCTTGTGTCTTGAATTTTTTTTCCTCTAAGTAAAATTTTCATACTTTCCTCCAGTAAAATTCTTTTGAAGGAAAGGGGAAAGGGAAAAACAATAAACAACAACAAAACAACTCCACTACCGGGGGAAGAGAGTAGATATCTTAAAGTTTCAAGTAGTTGAATATATAAGAGCAAAGGTTACTGGGATATTCTCCTTACTCTTTGAAATGATGTCCTCTGCTTCTCCCCTCCCCCCAACTCACTTCTTTTTTCCATTCCTCCTAAAAGATATGGGTCCTTCCAGGAATCTACTAACCTTCATCTTGGAGAGTAGTACTAGAAGGGTCCCTAAGGATGGTCTATTTCTATTCCCTTTATTTTACAGACAAGGAAACTGGAGGCCAGAAATTTGAAAATATTTGACCAAGATCATACAACTATTTAAGAGCAGAGTCAAGACTTGACCTCAGGTCTCCAAATCTTGAATCCAGGCTTTTGTTCAATTACACTGCATTCTATGATGGAACTTCTGGTGATCCTCCCTAGTTTCCCCACAAACATATTTAGAGTGGGAGGGCAACTCTGAAATCATTTAATCCAGTGGTGTCAAACTCACTTAGAAAGATGGATCATTAAAGCATCCCTGTGGGCTGTATGGTGACTTAGAATATCACATATTAACATTATCTGTGTTTTAATGTATTTTTGTTATTTCCCACGTATATTTCAATCTGTTACGGGCAGAGTATGGCAGAGTTGCTAGCCACAATGCCTGTTTTTGACATTTCTGATTTATAATAATCTGATAATAAACTGATTTAGTTTAATCTTTTCATTTTATACAAGGAAACTAAGGCTCAGAGAGGTTAAGCCACTTGCCTGATGTCACACAGATGTGGCAGAGACAGGACATGAAACCTTAGGCAACTGAAGTCTAGTACTGAGCCTTGCTGAATGCTACTTTTCTCATTTATGAAATGAACCCCATGAAAAGAGCATCTCTTCCTTTGTTTTACCCTTAAAAAAAAAAAAAAGGAATTATATGATGCAGAAGGAAACCTCCAGTTTTGAGGACTTTTTCTGTCCTTCCTGTGTGGGAGCATATGAGAGTATTCTATATGAGTCTTTTGTACTTGGTCCAAGATGAACCACTGGGACTTTCTGAAGGAGATATTCCAAAACCCTAATGGCTTCAGTGTATTTTTCTGTGGACTTCACAGCAGCATCGAGTAAGATGCCTTTAAAGAAGATGCCCTCAAAGAATTCCAGCCTTTCTATTTCACCATTCTCAGCCTCCAATCATTTGAATGATGTTCTGGGACCAAGGGTTCCAAATGATTAATGTACTCTATTAATATGTGGACACCTGACAATATGCAATGCAAGAATAAACTCATTATAGATACATGTAATATCTATCTATAGAATATAAACAGAGATAAAATAAATTAGGCTCATCTGGGGTTGTCTCCTGTCACAGTACAAGCACAACACATGAAGGGATGATGTGATACCAAAAAGCAAAATGGAGGATGGAGAGTTACCAGCAAGATGGGAACTCAGGATGGAGAGATTTGACAACAAATAGGTGGCCACACTGCAAAAGGGCTATCATCTAGGTGCAGCTAAGAAAGCTAATGGAAGCAAGAAGTGAAAGATGAAAGACTATTGAATAATGACCATTTTGTCCAACCTATTTTCTGCCAGCAGCTCTGTTGAATTTCCATAATATGGATCCTCAAAAAGTACCAGATTTTGAAGAGCAGTTAGATTCTCTAATTCCACTTGTCAGATGGGCATATTGACTGTCCACTTCCTCTTCTTTAGTCAGCAAGAGGCAGAATATGATTACAGAAGGGCTTCCTTACAAGGTGTCTTCCATGCTTTAAGATCAGGAAGAAAAGTTAATAATTCTATACCTGGTCCTCTTCACCCAAGTGACTTCCAGATACCCGAACTGCAGAGCTTCCAAGAGTGTATACCACATGTATATGTATTGTTATCATATCTGTTCACTATAATCCTCTTGCTTTGATGATCAGCAGGAAAATTCTGATGTATAGTTTTGGTTTTCTCTCGATCTTTCATCCCCTTTCCCTCCCTTGAGATCTCTCTAAACAAATGATGGATTAAATAAGTCCATAGCCCTGATCAATAGAACAAGTCCTTTAGTAATTACCTTGGGGGAGAGATTCCTTTGAGGTTAACATGCTGGCCTCTTTTTTCATCCTGGAAAACAGAGGCCTGAAGGATATCATCTACTCCCCTCTTTTCTGTCATACTTCCTACTTTGCCTGGGAAAATTTTATATTAGGAAGCCAAATAAAAAATACACAGGAAAAAAAAAAAAGTTAATTGCCTATTATGAATAAAGCCTTTCTTGCCTACTCAGATTTTTGGTTGGGAATAATAGAAATCAGCCAAGAATTAGAATGCTACTTTTGGGTGACCACACCTTTAAATTAGGGTGACCACTTCTACAGAAGTATGAATCTAAGAGTTGTTATGGAAGCAGAAGGGATTTGGAGACAAGAAAAAAAAAGGGGGCAGAGTTACCAATTTTTGAGTTACAGGGGTAGAAGTCCTTGAATTACTTTATCTGGGTGCTTTGAATGAGTTCCCACCAATACTGGGAGCTCAATTACATGTCCAAACCAATCAAATTCTAGCTAGCTTGGTAAAAGTAGCCACCATTATCTAAAAGGCATAGTTCTTTAAATTTATGTGGATATATGTGTATTTTTATTTTGTCATATTTCTGATCTTTCACTCCAGCTCATGCCTGCTTAGAAAAATCACCTTCATTCTGCCATTTTCCGCTTGGAAGGGGGCAGGAGGTGGGAGGGCAGCTCATTGGGCAACTCATGCCCTTCCAACTTGACTTTGATGAGGTGGTTGGCCAGGGCGAATTCCTCATCATCCAGCATTCCATCCTTGTCAATGTCTGCCAGCTTCCAGATCTTGCCCAGCACGGTGTTGGGCAGCTTGGAACGTACCATCTCCTTTTTAGCATTGGCCCCTGTGATTTTGCCATCCACTGGGGACAGGGTATAGAAGATCTCATCGTACATAGGCTTGTCCCTGGCCACCACCCATTCAGCATCATCAATGCCTTCACCAGCTCCTTCCCCATAGCCATGTCCAAAGGGGCCGTGTAAGGTACCCTCAAAAGCTCCTCCCTTCACCATCTGGACTGGCCGCTGGGTCTCTTCCTGACGTACCAGCACCATAAGGTGGGCGATGTCATGAGCCAGCATGTCCTCCACTACCTCCAGCAACTTGTTCTTCAGGGGCTGGAATTTGGTAAAGTCTTGGGCCTGTAGCTGGTCCTGAGAAGGGTAAGACGAGAAAGAGAAAGACAAAATGAATAGTGTTATTCCCTCTGACTAGGATAATCCTGGCCTCCCAAAGGCCACAAAGTGCTTACATATATGTTGTATCATGAATCTGCATAATATCCCTTTGAAATAGTTCAATATTCCCTCCATTTTTTAAAATAATATTTTTTTTCGATAAATTTTCAACATTCACCCTTGCAAAATCTTGTGTTCCAAATTTTTCTCCCTCCCTCCACCCCTTTCCCTAGACTGCAAGTAATTCAATCTATGTTAAAAATGTGCAATTCTTCAATATATATTATCCACAATTTTTATGTTACACAAGAAAAAAGATCAAAAAAGGAAAATAATGAGAAAGAAAACAAAAAGCAAGCAAACAACAACAACAAAGATGAAAATACTGTGTTGTGAAAGAGTTCCACAGAACTCTCTCTGGATGCAGATGGCTCTTTCCATCACAAGTCTATTGGAACTGGCCTGAATCACCTCATTGTTGTAAAGAGCCACATCCATCAAAATTGATCACATAATTTTGTTGTTGCTGTGTACAATGTTCTCTTGGTTCTATTTGCTTCACTTGGCATTAGTTCATGTAAATCTCTCCAGGCCCTCTCTGAAACTAGCCTGCTGATTGTTTCTTATAGAGCAATAGTATTCCATAACATTCAAATACCATAACTTATTCAGCCATTCTCCAACTGATGGGCACCCACTAAACTTCCAGTTTTTTTAGCACTACAGAAAGCATCCCCTCCATTTTATCTCCATTTAAAGATGAGGAAACCGAGGCACTGGGAGACTGAATTCAAGCAATTTATACAGTTCCAGAATATAGTAAATAATAGTAATGGTAAATTTTTGTGACATTTGGTAAGTCACATAATAGCTCTGGGTCTTGGTTTCCTTCTCTGCAAAATGGTAGAGGAATGGGTGGAACTAAATTTGTGATCCTGTAGGAAGAGATTTTCTTAAACCTCTGAATTCCAATGTTGTGTGACATCTACTCTTGCCCCAAGATAGCCATAAAAGTCAATAGGATCAAAACAACTCAGGATTTCAAAGAACGTTTTTTCCCTCCTCCACAATGACCTAAAAAGGTATGTTCAGGTTTTACATTTACCTGTCACCTTAAAAAGTCCTAAATAAAGAGTAGTCTACTTGACTCTGTCCTCTCTAGCTTCAGCAAAGAGGCAGTGATAAAATGAAAGTTTACAACTCCTGTTCTGGCTGCCAGCCCAATACATATGTAAGTATGCATGTCATCTTAGGCCATTAGGAAGACATCACCATACAGGAAAAAAGTCACAGTGTGATGAAAATTTTAAGAAGTGCTGCCACATTTTGAGAGCAGGTGTTAACTTGGACATTCCTAACTTAGCTCTCCTGGGACCTGGCTCCAAAATGTTATAGGAGCAGCTGATGTGATTTCATTTACCAAAAGATAGAGGGTTAGCCCAAGTGATAATTAAAATAACTGAGCTGGATTAGAGGGTTTCCTTCATCCCATCTAGCTGGAGTAATTTAATTCAACTCAATAACCACTTCAACTTAACTTAGTGCAATGTTTGCCCCATCCAAATCAATCTTTCCATGAGGCTACCTTCTTCGTGTTCTCTACTCAGTGAGTAAACAGAGGTTCCCAGCAATATAAGTAATTCTTTCCATGTTGAGTCTTGCGGCTGCCGCTTTCACCAAAATCTCCTATTAAATCCTAACCAATACCCAGAAGTTCACTCAACAGGTAGACATCTAGTCCTTCCACATGCTATGAAAAATTTTCAGAAGAACTATTTTCTTTTTGCCATATATACAACAGTGCTGCATAAAAGTGAACATGATGAGCAGAACTCTGTAGGAGATGCAAGTCCCAAGCACAGTGATACATCAATGACCCGAAAGGCTTTTGTAATTCCACCCACTTCACAAGGAGCTATGATTTCAACACTGAGACACTGAGAAACAAGTAGAAAGTCTGAGAATATTAGGTTTCACAAATATATTAAAGTCCATGGATGGTCACACCTACTTAAGTGTTAGAATTCTCAGAAATCTCCAAAATGGCACAGACCTTCAAGGTAGAAAAATTCTGCATTTCACATCTCTGACCCAGAGCTCTATATAGGCTTAATTTATATAGTTGACTTTCTAATTCTATGTTCAGGCTCCTTCTGTGAGACCCTGTTAGTTGGTTCTTTTTTTTTTACATTTACTCTTCCCTATATAATCTCAGTAATACTTTCGATACTTTTTTTGCCCTAAAGCCAGAATCCAGTTATGCTAGCTCTGCTGGATCCCTCACACTGGCTATTCACACAAGGCTTCAGAGGATATTCTCTACTTACCTGCATCTTCTTCAGATTGGGGAAGTCCCCAGGTGAGATCTGGTGCTCCCGCTCGATCCGTCCATAAATCTCTCCCAAATTGTTCACTAGCTCCTTCTTCTTGTTGTCTTTCCCAAACACAGATGGCATCTCCTTCTTTAGAGAGCTGATGATATAGGCGTGGACCTAAGAAGCAAGACAGATTAAGGATGAAGACCATTTCTCTTTCATTTCTCTCATTCTCACCATCACTTTCTAAACATTCTCTTCTAACAATCAATTATTTTCTTAATCCCCTTACATTCTACTTGCCCTAGTCTCCTAATATCTTTTCACAATTCCAAATAGGACAAGGGATGGAGCCAGTGGGTCAATGCGTTGTTTGCCCAATAAGGCAACAATCTGGAGGCCATCACTCCAATGATGTTCAATGCTCTTGTAGTGAGGGCTCCCAAGCCAGAAATCTTTGACCCATTCTCCTACACAATTTTCTCAACCCATTCCCTTTCCCACAATCCCCCAAGGACCCAAGGGATGGGACATGCCTTGGCCAGCCGGGCCCTCTTGATAAGGTCATTGAGCTTCCGAAGGGCTGCATTCCTGGGAAGGCTCTGGATATCTCTGAAGAGGTCCTGCTCTTCAGCCTCAAAGAGCTTGCGGTTGTCTGGGATGAGCAGCGGGTGGGACCAAAAAGAGCCGATGTAGACCCGGATGACTTCGGGGGTATTGACAATCTTTCCTAGGGACCACATGAGGGCCCCGTACACTCTCATGAGCTGCTGTGTCTCAATCTGGTCAGCCTTGTTCAATACTACTCTCATTTTATCTTCATGGTTCTTCAGGGCCTTGATGACTTCCGAGAATTCATCAGAGATATCCAGTTTGTGGGCATCGAAGAGCAGGATGATGCGATCCACACGCTCCGCAAACCATTCCAAGACTGCGGCAAAGTCATATCCTGTGGGATTGGGACAGAGTTAAGAGAGAACGGAAAGGTTTGTCTGACATTGGGGAAAGGTCCAAAAATGGAACAATCCAAGCAAAAGTTTAGCCTGTTGGGCCTGGAATCAGGAAGGCCGGTAGCATAAACCTCCTTTCCAGTGGCCTTAGATTTGTATATTATCTGAGAATCTTCAGAGAGAAGGACAAAGGATGAGGAGATGGAAAAGACCAACTAGTCAAAACTTTTTATTTTACAGAGGAGGAAGAGAGTGACTAGGAGGGGGTTTGAAGCCAGGTCCTCTAGACTAACTATTACAGGGAAGACTAATTCCTGCTGACTTAGAGACTGAATCTTAGAAATTATCTGGGAAAATATTTGTTCATTCAACAAACATTCATGTACTAGATTAATTACTAGAGAGAGGACTAATTCCTACTGACTTAGACTGAATCTTTGAAATTATCTGGGAAAATATTTGTTCATTCAACAAACATTCATTTATGAGGATAGCTTAGGCTTATGTTGTACTTTACAGTTTATAAAGTATCTTCTTCCCAAAGACCCTGAGGTATTAGGAGCATATTTATTTAGACAGACCCCGGCATTTAACTGATGAGTGAACTCTTTTGGCCCCTGCTCTGCATCTTAAAAGCAAGCAGCCCAGGGTACTGAAAAATCTGGTGACTTGCCCAGCATCATGCCAGACTCGAACCCCTTTTCTGATTATGAGGTTGGTTTTCTCTATTCCTTTTTCCATTCTACTCCTTTGTAAAAGTATTCCCATTTTATAGATAAGGAAAATAAAGCTCTGAAGCTTAAATAACATATCTATGGCCAATTAGCCAGCTACTGGTTCCATTGGGCCTCAAATTCATGTCTTTAATCTCTGAGTACTAGGATTTTTTTTTTTAAATTGCATGTCCCTATTCAGAGGCAGCTAGATAACTCAGTGGGTAGAACACTGGGCCTGGAGTCAAGAAAATCTAAGTTCAAATCCAGCCTCAGGCACTTACTAGCTATGTGATTTTGGGCAAGACATTTAACCCTATTTGCCTCAGTTTCCTCATCTGTAAAATGAATTGGAGAAAGAAATGGCAACCCTCTCTACTCTATTTGCCAAGAAAACCCAAGTAAAGTCACAAATAGTAGGATACAACTGAACAACAAGGGAAAAAAAGATGTGCTATTGTTACAGGATATAGAATCTTAAACTTTTTTCAAAACATTTTTATAACTGCATTTTGATAAAAGTAGTTCTTCTGTGATCCTATATATTTTATGTATTTAACAACACTATTCAGGAGTCTAGATTACCAAAGGGGTTCATAATAACAAAAAGATTAAGAATTTTGTTACAAAAGATACATTAATTTCTCATGTCTACCAACCCGGGTGAAACAGGGACATTTCCTAATGTTTACCTCAAAGAAACTTATGCTAAAAGTTTGTTATTGGAGGCTTTTTGTTTCAATGTTTCAAACCTGACAATCAATCATTCCTGAACTCCTATCCAGTGCTCTGATCATAGTGAGCTTGACTTAGAGACCCCAAGCAAGCGAGGGAGTGCTCTGCCAGCATCCAAAATTCCTTGGATCTGAGAAAAGTCAATAGTGGAAAAAGGAATTAAAGTCAATATCTTTGGGCAAGGTAAAGGCCTGAGGAGGAATCTTGATTCTTCTAGCTATTACTGCATAGCACTAGCCTGATATTATCACAAAAGTGGGCACTGTGTCTCTCTGTATCTTCCCTAAAAGACAATACATATCTTTCGAGTTCTGCTCTAATTAAAATTGGTGGAGCCAGGGGCAGAGGAGATGACCTACCCCAAAGAATCACAACATGTTACTGTCACTGGCTGAAACATCATGGCAATAAGAGAGTCTGCCAGAAGCTGTTTCTGCTTGCAGACAGACTGAAGGAGGCAGAGTGGGGGGTTCAGATGGCTGCCTTGCAGCCTTGGAGGCTCACAGAGTCCTATCTTTCATTAGGAAGCCTTCCTGGCTCATCCAACCCAGATCATCCATAATGGTTATTGTTCAGACAGTACCATCTCTGATTGCCTCACATAGGCCTGCTTTGTCTCCAGCTGTCATTCCCCAGCTAGCAATAGAGAGAATCTTAGGAGCCCAGGAGCATTTTTTCCCCCCGCTGGTTTGTTTCCGAGTATACAAAAACTCCCGGGGCCTTTCTGTATATATTTCAAGCAGAAGTCAAAATATTATCGTCATTTAGGGAAGAGATGTTTCAGAAGCAAAATGGGAATGCTAGCTCTTTGGAAGTCCCCCAGAGATCCTTAATGGTTTCAAAGAAGCTGTGAGAACTCCAAGTGGCACAAGAAAGAAATATCCTATCTGAGGATGAAGGAACTCCCAGAGGAAGAAACTCCTTCTCTCATGCAAATTGGCACCCTTTCTTCAATTACTAGGCAAGACAGTAGTCTGGGATATTGAAGAGTTAAGTGATTTGCCGGGAGTCACAAAATTAAAAAAGCAGAACTAGAAGCTTCACCTGGCAGGCCTCTTCTGAGACTATTTCTCTATCCATTATGGCTGCTTGTCAAGAAGGATAAAATCAACATAAAATGAAAATAAGAGATGGGTTGGTCAATTGTTTTTGCTTTTTTTGTTTTTTGGTTTTTTGGTAAGGCAATCTGGGGTTGAATAACTAGCTTGAAGTCACACAGTCAAAAGTTTCCAGATTATTAAATTGATCATTATTTGATCAGCAATGATATAAATAAGGGCTTTTTGTGTTGTTTTGTTGATTTTCAGACTTATGAGGGTGAAAAATGTTGATAATACAGATTAAACATGAATTTTTTGGGGGAAGAACCAGTTACTATATGGCAGAATGAAATGCTTTCAGACAGTATAATCCCTGGATGGTTGTTGATCATATGGTATCAGTTATGCATTTGTATATATGCATACGTATGGGTATATATGCATTTACTGAATGCTTCCGGAACAGCAAAAATCACAGAATCTTAGAGCTGAGAGGGTTAAATTCAATGAACTTTGGCAGGGCTTTAGTTCTTCTCATTTATTTTTTGAGTCACAATGGCTAAAGTATTTGACTTGGAGTAAGAAAGACCTAAGTTGGAATCCTCCCTCAGAAAGTGTTCTCATCTTTGAAACAGGGATGATAAAAATAATAATTGCAGCAGCTACTTCTGGGGACTGCTGCTGTTAGGACCAAACGAGATAGTATATATATAAAATGCATTGTGATTTTTAAAGACTTAGATAAATGGCAAATGTTGTTCTTATTTTTCAGATGAGCACACTGAGGCCCGGAGACATAAAGTGACTTAACTATCATGAATTTACTATAGGAAAGGAACTTAAGAGTTTATCAAGTCTAATACACTCATTTTACAGATGAGGAGACTAAGGCACAGAGAAATCGAGTGACTTGCCTGGGATTAACAACAATACAACTGATAACATTTATATATCACATTAATGTTTGGGGGAAAAAAAACCCAAAACAAAAAACAAAGAAAAAAAAAACTTATCTTAACCTTTATAAAGGGTGACCCAAAGTCTCAGTATAATTTCTTTAAATTTTTTTTTAAGTTTAAACTACAGAGACTTTTGAGATGTCTTATATAGTGCATTTATATTTGTAATACACACATATATATAATTACATGCAGGTGTGTGTGTATATATACATATACATATATATCTGTATGTGCATATAAACATGCATATGAACAATACATATAATACATACATACATATAAGACTACATGCAGTAGTATACACAAGTGCAGCATACAACACGTGTGTGAATACAAAGCAATACATTAATATGCATACATACATGTGCGAACACATGTACACAAGAACACGCCCACATATGTGCAGTGTGCAGCACATATACATGCATAAACATATAGACACATTTATGTATATATGTATATGAACCCATGCACATATACACAACACACATAAGTGCAGTATAAAACACATGCACAGAATGTATATACACATGCGTATAGACATGTATACAAACACATGCATATAATACAACACACATAAGAATACACACACATAGAGGTGGTATACAGCAATATACATGCATATAGTGCATATACACACCATACACATGTGTACACAAACATGTAAATAGTACACAAGGAGGTGTGCCCACATGCATGCAAACAATGTGTATATACACATAACACATATACATGCACAAATGTATAGTATACAATGCATACAACACACATATATGCACATGAATTGTGCACATGACACAAGAATACATGGTATATTATTGTATGCAACATATATACATATTACATATGTGTACATATATACATGCATATATGCATGCAAATGTACACACACATATGAATTCACATGCCACACACATATTTCAGGGCACAACACAATACATACATGTGTGCATGCACATATATGAACACATGCACATAACAATACACATGAGAATACACATATGGTGGTATGCAGCACGTATACATGAATGCAGTGCATACACACACTGTAATACATGTACACAAACATGCAATTAGTATACAAGGATGCATGCACACATATATGCAAACAATGTGCATACATATAAGAACACGTACACATGCATAACACATGCACACATTATATGTGTGATATACAGCAATACACAACATATGTACACATGTATGAATATGTGTATATAACACACAAGAATACATTATGTTGCAGTGCACAACATATGTGCATACTATATGTGTGTGCAAATGTATGTGCACATATATGAATACATATATCACATGCATTATATTGCAGTGTACAACATACTTACATGCATATAGTATATATACATATGCACAGATGTACATGCACATATTTGAATGCATACATCACACACATTATATGTGCCATGTACACCTCATACACCTATATACAATGTATCTATGCATGTATGTACATGAAAATGCATACATATATCTATCATATATATACACACACACATACATTTTGGGGATGTAGGTGCTATCATCTCCAGTTTACAGATGAGGAAACAGCTGCAGACTTCTATGATTGGAATAGAACTGTTGTCATCCTGTCTCCACTCCCAACATTCTAGATACTACCTCACTACTAGTGATGGACCTATTACCTATTGTTGCCATTTAACAGATGAGGGAAAAAAGGAGTGAAAGTAGTTAAGGGACTTACCCAGCAAATGTCTGAGAGGCAGGATGTAAACTCAAAGCTGACTCTCTCCAAGTACTTGAAGAGTTTCTTCATTTACATGAGTAAAAATCAACACGGGGGAAGGTAAGTCTGTTCTGTAGCTATTATAAGTAGATTTAAAATAGTTTGACCTTTGAGATCAAAGGTGGAGGTTGGGGAGGGGGCTCTTGGACAAGCCCATTAGACTTCTTCCTTGGCAATGCAGCTGGGATGAAACAAGTCATTTGAGAGGACACTGAAACGAACCTTGGGCAAAAGCAGCCTAGTCTTGGGTTTGGTGAAGGCTCGTAAATTAGTTAATGCTTGCATCCCCACCAGTTCTGATGGATTCTGGTAGTAGTGAGTCAGAATTCTAATAGCAACTTGATGTCTAGGCTGGAAACTAGCACTGCTTTTTTTCCTGACACTGCTTGAACCTGGGAGGGCAGGATCCATTGGAAGGGCTGAGAAAATCCACATAGTACTAATGGTTTTGAGGGCAGGGAATTTTGAGTTTTGTGTGTGTGTGTGCACGTCTAACACCAAGCACACAATGCCAAAAACTGAGCAGCCTGAGTAAATGCTTGTTGAATTGAATTCCCTGATCCTATATTAGCTGTGTGATTTCAGTGAAATCATTTCATCTCTTTGGGCCTCAGTTTTTTTCATCTGAAAAATAAACAGGTTGGACTGCTGAGACCCAAAAAGATGATCCTTTGTATTCATTCTGCTTCCTTCCAACTGTGACATGGTTTTCTCAACCAGGGACCCCAAGGAGTCTTCGAGAGGAGAAGGTACACTTCTTTTTCTATAACATGGTTTCCCTCCCTGCTGCCTACAGTGACCCAGCTAACTCCTGTTGCAACAAAGCTGATCGTTGCCAAGCATATTCACTAGCTTCAAGTTGTCCATGCTCCAGCCAGCTGGGGCAGGAAGACTGCCATGATGAACCCTCACAGGACAGTTACATCCTATTTTTAAACTTCCCACTCAGCAGAGATAAGGGGCCAGGGATGCTCTAAGTTTATGGAACCTGTCAATAGAACTGCTGTCCCTCAGAAGGTGCTGAGGGGACCTGATATACTCAGAGGGACCTTTTGTATCCTGGAAGGGACCTTTTTATTATTCAATCATTTTTCAATTGTGTCTGACTCTTCATGATCCCATTTGGGTTTTTCTTAGCAGAGATAGAATCGTTTGCCATTTCTTCCTCTAGCTCATTGTAAGATAAAGAAACTGAGGCAAAAAGAGTTAAGTGATTTTTTTTAGGGTCACACAGCTGGTAAGAGTTGAAGGCCAGATCTGAACTTGGGAATATGTCTTCCCAGCTCTAGGGATGCCCTTCTACCCATTGAGTGACCAAGCTGGAAATGACCTTAGAGGTCATCTAGATAAGGAAAATGAGGTCCCAAAAGATATCTGATGTCACCCAGGCAGTGGTATAAATTTAGCCTAAATTCAGGCCCTCTGATTCCACCTTTTGTTTTCTGTGCTTTCCCTTCCACCGAATGCAATAAGTCATTGGCTTGGTGGGCTACAGAGGACCCGATGCCTCTGAACAGCTCAATGTACAGCAGTGAGCTCTGAGACTCCAAAAACTCTGATATTGGAATTCTTTTGAGATCCACTTGAAGGTGGCTGGTGAGGGTTAATTCTTTGCTTCTGCTGTTCCTACACTGGTCTGTGTCAAAGGGAAGGAGACGGGAAGGAAACAGAATGACAGTCCCTATCTCCACCTCCTTTTAGACTTCACACAGAAGTTTGTTCAGATATAGCCCTTACAATTCACTTATCCTTCTATCTATTATCTTGTGTTATAGGTATTTATTATTCACAGTTACTTATTGTGCCAGACAGACATAGGGTGGAGTCATAGGTAAGGAGCCAGTCCTGGATCTACAACACCTGGATCCAAGTTCTATATCTAATACAAATTGGATTATGACCCTGGGCAATCCATTTAACTTCTTAGCATCCCCAGGGAATGCTCTCATAGATAAATTGAAAGTGGTTGCAAACGTGTTTTAAGGGAGAAAAATTCTTTACCAGCAGGTCATGCTTACACCAATGAAATCACAAATGAATTCAAAACAAAACAAAACAAAAAAATTCTGCTGGATTCTGTTTTAGGGGCTGCGAACAGCAAGACAAAAAAAAAAAAAATCACCAGAATTAACATTAATATCCTCATATGAGAAAGGAGTTTCCTAAATTGAATTAAAAGGGAAGAACCATTCTGGGTCTGATATAAGGGGCTAGAGAAACTGCAAATTAAATGTTCCATCTATTGGAAAAAGAGAGGGGGCTTTGGAATTCAGACTGCTTAGCCCAAAGCTGCCAGAGGTCAATGGCTGATTCCAGACCCTTTAATTTGCTAGGATAGGCTCAAATGGCCCTTACCAAAACAGAAGGCAAAAAAAGAAATGACTGGCAAAATCTCCACAGCTGAGGTGAACGGAAGAAAAACTTAAGAAAATACCAGGTCAGCACTGCCTGACTGCAAGAATGGAAATTTGCCTCTTACTTAAAAATAGCTTTATGCAAACACTGGTTCATATCAGGGTCTGTGGTGAAAGGGCTTTAAGAGTCTGATTTTTTGAGGGTCACTGTGGAATAATACCAATAACAGTGGACCAAGAATCAGAAGACCTGGGGCCTAATTAGTTAACAGATAGCTAGCTGTGTGACACCCGAGCCAGACATTTGCTAACCTGGATTTCCTATTCCTCATTTGTAAACTGAGGGATGGATGACCTCTAATCTGAGAGCAGAAGTAATTTAAGCTGGAAAAGGTCAAGAATAGTGAACAGGAATTTTGAAGTAATACAGATGGGTAGTGAGGAAGAGCAATATGGTAGCCAAAAATGAGTATCACATTTAGCTGTCTGTCCTAGGGGAGTCATGGCTTTATTCTATGTCCATTGGTCAGACCGCATCTGGGGCATTGACACAATGAGATGGGCTTCAAAAAGCATATCTTGTGAAAATCAATGGAAAGAGATGGGGATTTTAGCCTAGAGAAGACTGGATGGGTGGGGGTGGAGGGAGGGATAAAACCTATTTTCCAATATCTAAAGCAATGGTAGAAGTAGTAAAAAGAAAAATTTTCTAGGGGAAAAACATCAAAATGAATAAAGTTTTCCCAAAGTGAAATGAGATACTTTGGGAAATGGTGGATTTGTCTTTCTTGCAAGTCTTAATGCAGAGAAAGGATAATTATTGGGTATGTTGTATTGGGGATTTCTTTTGTATGTGGATACCATGAACCCTTCCAACTCTCAAATTCTGCAATTCCATACCTTCTGGTGTCTGATGTATAGGAAGCATTTAATAAATGATGAATAAATGAATTGAATGGATGAATGAAAAAAAATCAGTGCATTGAATAAGTACTATTTGGACTGCTTGAAAAGCACTAGACTCAACACAAGATAACTTGCTCAAACTGCACAGCCATCACTGACCTATACTCAAAACTTCTGCCTTCAAAGGTACCAGAGAGCTAGAAACAAAGCTTGTCTAATGCTCAGCTGCAGGAAATGAATGAGGTTTTACAGTCACCAATTTTTCATCTGACTTCTTCCCACACACTGAGAGATGGTCTGAGGGTATGTGGAAAAATGCCAACCATCACCTTAATTTGCATGACTCACATCATACTCTGATTTCTAGTTTTCATCCACATTATTTTATTTGGATCTTAGAACTGCCCTCTGAGATAGGTATTAGTAACTTTAGTTGGTGGGCAAGGAAATAAGAGACACAGAGAGGAATTGAGTTTGTTCAAGGCCAGAAAAGGCCTGGCTCTTTGTAGACACTTAGTAAATAATGAAAGCATAAGAATCTCCTTCCTGTTCCAAGAAGCCTTCCTTCTGCTCCCTATTTCTTATCCCCATCTCCGAACTGGAAGTGATTCTTCTCTCAAACATTTATTAAATACCTACTATTATATGCTAGAGTTCTCTTCACTAACCTGAATCCTCTTAATTGAAAGTTCTTAGTATCTGGTTTAGACATAATAATCAGCATGGGGCAGGGGAAAGTGCTGAACCAAGAGTCATTAAAGAATTGTTTTCAAATCCCACTTAACACTTATTAGTTGTGTGACCTTGGGTTAAGAAAGGTCATTTCTCCTACTTTCCTTATCTATATCTATGGATAATATTACCTGTAGTATCTGACAGAGTTTGTTGTAAAGAACAAATGTAAAGAATTATGAAAAATTTAGACCCTTACATAGAGATGTCAGCAAAGATTTCTGTATAATAATTGTATTTGCACATGCTTCCACAAGAAAGCACAGAGGAACTGTGATTTGCTTTAACAGAATCATGGATCCACACAAGGATTAACCTCCTTATAAAAGCTTTTTGGGAGCAAATGCTATGTTTTAGCTATTTTACTTTCTTTTGATGCTAAAAAAAAAAAAACTAAAACAAAAATAAAAATAAAACCAAAAAACCACTGTATTTGCTCAGAACAGATATGGGAATATACTTTCTTGGCTGCTTAATAGAGATGGAAGACTAGTTATATGGATGCTATATACATTGTTAGATTTGGTTGATGTTTTGGTCAATTTTTTTTTTTTTTTAACTCCATTCCTCCCTCCCTCTAAGCTTCTCCCTTCCCCTCTCTGTCATAAAGCATGATTTTTCTAGGAGGGAAAGGATGAAGAAGACACTGGGTAACTCAAGGTAATGTAAAAATGAAATATCTCTATAAAACTTAAATACATAGATTCTTGTTGAACAAATGGTCCCTTTCCATGATAGTGTACTGCTTTTCTAAGTTACAGAGCTACACAAATGCTGACCTGAATCTCTTCTGTCTTCTTACTAAGGTCTAGTAGGTTTCTTCCTTAAAGGAAAGTGTTGGGAGGAGAAGAGGATCCTAGATCTCATCTAGACCCATCTAATCAAATCCCTTTATTTTACAGATGGGAGGCTTAAACACAGAAATTATGCACCCTAAATCACACTGTGAATAAACGACAGGACCAGAACTTATACTTTTCTTACATGAATTCTGCATTTCCACCATTGCACTGGTGAATGTGTCAGAAGATCTCAGGCTCCAAGTTACCAACTTTTATGATAAAAATATGCCACATGGTCTTTCTTCAGTTTTTCCATTAATAAATTGAGGTAAACTACCAGACTCAAAGTGAAATGAGGTTTCCACCACTCTCCTTGTTTCTAGTCTCTCTACATACCAATCCATCCTCCAGTTTGGTTGCTAGAATGATTTTTTTTTTTTAATATATGGGTCAGATCATGGCATTTGCTTAAGAGGTTCCAGTAACTCCCTGTTACCTGCAGGATGAAATACAACTAACTCCTCAGTGTATCATTTAAAGCTCTTTATAACTTGTAATTTTCTAAGTTTCATATACTTGACTCCCCTCTTCACAATCTATGGTCTAGCTATCCTGATCAATTTGCAGTTCCTTGAACACAGCACCCCAACTATTATATCTATCCAGTCCTAGTCTCCCTCCTGAGCTCAATCTTATGTTACCAATTACCTCTTGGACATTGGACAAGGTCAGTGCTTTATAAGCACCTCAAATGTTAACACATCCAAAACAGAACTCATCTTTCCTCCCAAATTCCTTTTCTGAACTTTCCAATGACTATCATGGCTCCACCATCTTTTCTGTCACTCAGGCCTGCAGCTTAGAGTACTCAGTCTCACTCACTCCAAAAAACTAATCTGCCAACATTTCTTTTTAACCATAACATCTGCCCCGCTCTCCACTCAGGTGGCTACCTACCCTAGTACAGGTCTTCAACATCTCACACCTGGTCTCCTGATTGGTCTCTTCGACTCAATCCATCTTCACTCTACTCCAACCCAACCTCTACTCAGCTAAAAATAATATTTAAAAAGCAGGTTATCCTGTAGGCCATGAAGTAAGTACCTGCTTAAAGTTTAGAGTAATTACACCTCAAAAGGAATTGATTTTAAATATCTAGCAACTAACTGAGGGATCTGAGGACATGAAAGAAAGACTGAGCTTGCCTACTCACCTAATTATCTAAAGAATAAAAATAACAGCAGCTAGCTGGTGCAGTGGATAGAGCATCAGCCCTGAAGTCAGGAGGACCTGAGTTCAAATCTGGACTCAGACACTTAACACTTTCTAGCTATGTGACCCTGGGCAAGTCACTTAACCCCAATTGCTTGAGCAATAAAAATAAAATAAAAATAAAAACATTTGGCTTCAGATGGAATTTCCTACTATTTCCTGAACTACAGTCCAGAGTTCAAAGGACTCCTTTCCTGAGGTGGGGGTTGTAGGAAATTCCATATTAGAAATATTCAATAACCCTGGCCAAGGAGAAGGTCTAGCCTTTTATGCCCTTCCCACTTAAGCTCCATCACTGTCCTTTCCAAGTAACATCCCTAGGATTGGGTGTTTCCTAGAAGAAAAGGACAGAAAAAAACCAGACATTTCTAGCAACAAAAGTCCCCCTCCTCTCTTCCACTTTCTCCCTCTCCCAACCCAGTCAGTACCCCTCATGCATTTATGTGTTCTGCCCGGACCGCATGTATACCAAGTACTCTGCACTTCTCTGCCTTCACCCATTGCTAGAAGTCTTGGTCAGCACTGAGCACTCACCTACCCAGCCTCAGGCCAACAAGTCTTCCTGCCTACATCTAGACCTTTTAAGAGTTCCCTGAGGTCACCTCCAAAGGGGGTGCTCTCAGGAATACTGGAGCACAACTGACACTTTCCTCAGGAAGCTTCCTGGGGAGAACTGAAACATCAGCATCCTAGGAGACAGCATCCACCCCATTCACAGGGCCCCAAGCTGGAGCATGGGCAAGAAGAACTGATAAGGGGCCTGATGCAAACTGGCCAGGCTGGTTCTGCCACTGGCTAAGTAACACAGAGTAAACAGAGCTTAGGAGTGCAGGAGAACTAAGAAATGGATTCCTGCCTTTTCAATGGAATGGCAAACTGGGGAGGGGAGAAAGATAAGGAGGGGCACCGTATCAACACAAAACTTCTCTTTCAGTTTGTGGTCCCAGCAATGTCAGGCTTTATTCAGATCAAAGGTTCAAAGGCGTTTAGTTGGGTTTTTGTTGTTGTTGTTGTTAGATTCATTCCTTTTGTTTCTTTATGGCTTTTAAAAAAAATTTCCTTCCATACTTACCATGATTCCCAGCAATTAAAAAATAACCTTCTTCTGAGATACTCACAACAGCATCCCCAAGGCAGGAATATTGTGGCAGCACCCAGGTTCCCAGCATGCACTTATAACTTGGGACACCTTTGCCAATAGCCACATTTGTGGTCTGGACCTGGGCCAGGAAGAGGATATTCTGGTCTGATTATTGACTCTTGGGTCCATTATCTCTTCCAGAAAGCAAGGGGAGGGAGCCCTGCTAGGCCTAATCAAGTGGTATAAGTCTTGTGGGTGCTAGATAAGAAATAGAAGCATTTTAACCCTAAGATCAGGGCTAAGTAATGGCCACGGCAAGGTTGGTTCAGGTTAGGTCAGAAAATGGGGGATGAGCTGGAGGGAAAGAATCATTGATATAAGGCAAGGCAGGAAGAAAAATGTTAGCTAATATTTATATAGTGCTTTGCAATATGATTACATATATCATCTCATTTGATCCTTCCAATAACACTGTTGAGTTAATGTTATTATTATTCCCATTTTACAGATGACCAATAAACATTTATTAACTATCTTTCTGTGTTAGGTCCACTGATAAGTACTGGATGGCAAAAGATAGTACCTGTATTCAAGGAGCTCACAATCTAATGAGTAAATTGAGTTTAGGAGGGTTAAGTAACTTGCTTAGGGTCAGTTAATAAGAGAGGAAGAAGAAAGAAAAAAGGAAGGGAGAAAGAAGAAAGAAGGAAAGAACAGAATAGAGGAAAGAAAAAGAAAGAAAAAAGAAAGAAAGGGAGGAAGGGAGGAAAAAAAATTGAAAGGTTTTCTTCTTAATTCCACAAAGACGGAGAAATGTGTGGAAGTCATACATTGTATCTCAAGAAGGGAGAAAAATATAACTTTACATATCCAGAGAAACTGGAGACTGGTCTTCCTCAGTAAAGGTATATTACAGGCTTTGCTCTTTATCTCTCAATGTAGAAGGACATAAAGTGGGGAAGAAGAGACAAATGGCAGGTGTAGGAAATCAGAGAGATAAAGGGAGAATCTCATGGCAGGATGAAACTGAAGAAACAAGAAGTCATTGCTTTAGCTCCCAGTAACCAGCCATCTAGAACCACTAATAAAACAGAGTGGGATGGTCCAACCAATGAGTCATTCTAAGGAGAAAATACAGGTCCAGAACCCTCCAACCTCCCCAGCCTCTCCTTACCCACCCAAACAAATTCCCCAAATTCCTATAAGAAACAAAGACTGAAGAACATCCACAATCAGCGTTTCTTCTGTCACATGCAAACCCAGGTATTTAGGCTAGCCTGAACTACACCTCCATCTGATAGATCAAAATTTACCATTTTTAGGTCTCCATCAATCTCTTACAATCTCTTCCCTGCACAGAGGAATTATCTCATAATTGTATTTGTATACCTAGTTTCTGCCACAGTGTTTAATAAATGCTCATTCAATTGACTGATAAGCATTTACCAAGCACCTACTAGGTTCCAAACCCTGAGTTATGATGTTGGAGCTACAAATACAAAAGTGAGACAGTCCTTGCCTTCAAGAAACTGACATTCTAATGGGAACACAACACATAAAAGGGGAATGGTGGCCAGGAAAGGTAGCTGGTTTGGGCAGTTTTAGGGATGATGAAATGAGCCACAGGGCAGTCATTGTCATGCCCTTTCCAACAGAAATGGTACTATTGATTTGATTAGAATTGATTATATTTTATAATATATAGATTATAGATAGATCTATATATATAATTATAATTTATATAAAATTTGATTATATTGATTTATTGTTGACTGGTTTGGCAGAGAAAGAATTTAATTTTGGACTATTAAAGTTCAAAAAAATGCAAGAGATCATCTCATCTAAAACTCTTGTTTTATGAATGAGCAGACTAGGAGACCCAGGGAGATAAAGAGATTTGTCTAATACCACACTGCTAGTTTATCCAATTAAATGTAACTTGAATCCAAATCTCTCAAATCCTAATCTAGGTCTCTTCAAAACTTCAGAGACCTAGGTCTTTTGAATCTTTGTGGGTACTCTGACAGAGTTTCTCAGAGGGGAACCCACAAATTCAAATGCACCTTTTCCAAGTCATTCAAATGAAAGGTATCAAACCTGTCTCATGCTTCCTAAGAGACACTGGGTTGTACATTTGCTGGGTTATTTCTCAGTTAGGGCTACCACACCACTCTGGGATGGGATGAGTCACAACTATTGGCAGAAGTGTTACAAATTCTACCGGTTTGAAGTAGAGCTGGGGAGGTAGGAGGAAGGATGAGGAAACCAAAGGGAGAAGCTAAAAAGCAAAAAATAAAAATAAAAACAAAACCCAAAACAGCCACCCAAGCTGCTAAGAGGTCAGAGAGGCTACGTGCTAGAGAAAACATCAGGGTATACCTCCAAATGGGCATCTATACAGGCAGCTATAGCCCTCCTCTGCATCTGGACAAGAAAGAAAGCATGATGAGATAAAGATAAGGTACCCAGAAGAGAGACAAGGTCTTAAACTTCCCTGAGCCCACACATCAGGGTAGAGATTGGCTTCCCCTGGTCTCCTGGAGCAATGAGCCATGAGAAAAAAAAAAAAAAGGTGGGGGGCACAAGCTCAGTTTTCCCTATTCAGGCAGAGAAAATAGCTGAGCTGAGCAGGAGGAGGTAAATAATGAAGGGGAGACAAGGACAGAGAAGAGTAATACAATCCTCTAATCTCCACAGCTTTTTCCAGTTTATCTAAAGCACTCTTTTGGCATTAGATCATAGATATCAGTCTAATTGTTGCCCATTTTACAGATGAAGAAACTGAGAATTACAGGGCTTTTAGGCAGGATTTGAACTCAGGTTTCCTGAATGCAAGCCCACTGCTCTACCCACTCTGTCATCTAACTTGGGAGAAGAATGGGAAATAAGAATAAAGAATGGAGAAAGAAAAAATCTCTGGCAACCCAAGATCTACAGGCAAAGTAGCAACTAGAAATTTATGAGTGTGGGAAAAGTATCACACAAAGTAAAGGAAGTTAAAAGACAAAGACCAGGGAGAGAAAGGTCATTTGATAACTATTTTTAATTTAGGATAGCTTCTTACCAACTTCTACCATTTCTTTGCTTTTGAGGAATTAAAATGAAGTGCTGTCAGCACCTTTTAAATTTGATACCCTGGGTCAAAGTCTAATCATCCCCACCCTAGTTATTATTGGAGCTACAGGCCCATGAAAAGAAGGCTCAGCCAAAAAATGCTACAACTTATAGAACACACAAAGTCATAATAAAACTGGTGAATTTGGAAATCCCAGTTCTCCACATTAAGATTTCTCTCTACTCTCCCACCAATTAAAGTATCTTAGCTCTAGGCCCATTAGTCCAATGCCTTCATTTAACCAAAGGCAATGAGGTCAAAATAAAAGTGACTTGTCTAAAATTGCAGTGATTTTAGATTCTGGAAGTGTCAGAAGCAGGAATATAAACTAATGTCCTGTGACTTCATTGTTCTGGACTCTTTTCCTTTAGCCTCTCACAGATTCAGCTTCCTCATTTAGGTATTGGTCTAGAGAGTCTCTGAGGTCCCTTCTAGCTCTGAGTATCCCATCCTAGGAGCCCAAAACTCTAAATTCTTTATAGGGCTCCATGCTCACCATTTACAACTTTTATGTGCCCAAGAATTACTCCCTGGACTTCAATTAGTGCCAAAGTTTTTTTTTGCTAGAATCTAATTATCGGCTCCATAATGGAAAAGGCATCCATCCAACCAGAATGCTACCCACCCCACAATTACATGATATTATTCAAGAGAAGAAAGGAAAGAAGAAAGAAAACAAGCATTTATTAAGCACTCACTCTATGCCAGACACTGTGCTAAGTGCTTTGTAAAATATGATCTTATCTGATCCTTACAACTCTAGGATGTAGGTGCTATTGTTATCCCCATTTTACACTGAGGAAACAAGATTAAAATGCTTGCCCAGGCTCACACTACTATTAAGTAAATCTGAAGCCAGATTTTACCTCAAGAATTCTTGATTCCAGGCCCAGGATTCTTACCATTGTTGAATCTAGCTTCCACTCTGCATAAGGTGACAATTTATTTTTTAAGTAATATCTTCTCCTAACCCTGGCTTGAAATTCCCACCTTTCATCCCACCTTGTGCTTCTGATAAGCTGGGAACCCTTTCTTAATGCAGAGTGTTCAAGGACCCAAACATAAAAACGAAGAGAAAAATGGGAAAGAGAGGGAAACAGGGTCTACCCCTGGATTTCCTAATGTACTCAATATTTTTCTATTCCACTATGAAGACCCTCCTATTCCCCCATTGGCTCTGGATGTTGATCTGGTCTGGACTGGGGATGGTAGCTTAAATAAATTCCTTCCTCCTGAGTAGAAGGTGGGGATTTTCATTGGCCCTTGAGGATGCTACTCCCCCCTAAGATGCCACATGGAAATTAAAATTTTCTGGGAGCCCAGGAAGATAGGCCAGACAAGTGTATCTAATAAAAGCTATGTGCCAAGATTTCAGCAATCAAGGAAGCCATGGGAGTTGTCTTGGAGTTTCCAGGGGAATAGGAGAAAGGAAGGACCTAAACACATATATTCTCATCTGCCCCTACCACAACAATGATCTAACTTCCATGGAAGACTGGGGAGAGAGTATGGTGAGGGAATCAGAAGGACCCGAGTTCAAATCTGCCTCTGATATTTACCATCTGTATGTCTCTGGGCATGTCACTCACTGAGTTGCTCATCCAGAAAATGGTGATAATAATAGCATCTATCTCATGGGGATGTGAGGATCAAATCAACTAAGGAATCTAAGTCATTCTGAAAACCTTCCAGCTCTATACCAATGCCAGTTTTTTTTTTCGCTTTAAACTAGATTCTCTGATTTCACTGGCATATGGAACTCCCATTGCCAAATACCAATAAACATTTGCAACTGTTTTGCAAGTTATACACTCAGTTGCCAGGAGCACTGAGAAATCAAATTACTTGCCCAGGATCAGAAGCAATCCTTGAACCCAGAACCAGGACTCAACCCTGATATGGGGCTCCTGAGATTTTTCCATAAAGCTCTGAAGCAGTTCAATCCCCTTCTCCTTCTCCTGTTGCGACAAAAAAAATAAAAAAATAAAAATAAAAAAAAAAGTTGCGACAATTTCAAGAGCATTCTTCTCAGACCCTGGAATGGCAAAGCATTCCAGTTCTATGGAATAGAAGCAAGCTGTCCTCTTATTTCTTTGTCCAAGACTTTGCCTCTGGAATAGATTTATGGGTCCATGTTCCTTAATTCACTTTTTTGTTCTATGAAGCACATAAAGAATATAGCTCTTTTACCTCGGCTAATTCTTTGTTTCTCTCCAGACAGGATCCCGGGAGTGTCAATGACACTGATGCTTTCTAGCACTGCATTGGGCAATTGGGCACACACAAATCTATAAGAAGGAAAAGAAAGAAAAAAAACATTGTGGTAAGAAAAAGGTCACATTTTGCCAAGCTGGCCCTCATTTTCCTTATGGAAACCTTGGGTCTTTGGGATAGGGGAGAGTGGAAGAGGTAGTGTGAAAAATGATGAAACTTTGATCCTATATATTCTCTCTATTTATCTTATACATCAAATATAGTGCCTTGAAGAATTAAGGAATCTCAGTGTAGAAAGGGACTTCTAGAGTGACCTCTCCTTAAAGTATGACTCCCTTTCTTCAATATTCCCCCCCCCAAAAATCAACCACCATCTACTGCAGCATTTCCAGAATTGGGGAACTCACTACTCTGTCCCACCTCTGCCAATATCACTAATACAATGTTTGGATATCTCTAATTAGGAAATTAAGACTTATTTTCTCAAGTATCTGAGTAGAACTGCTAATTTCTCTTAGCATCTGTTTTCCTCTATAAGGCACAGCCCATCCAAATGTTCCCTGTACGTATATCACAGTGACATATGAAGTAAATTTGTGTTCTTAGTGGGAAGGCCACAAAAGCTTGTGTCTAATGATTAATAAATTAAGCCTGGAAACAGAGAGAGTTGGGCATAGTTGGTATCATTCAAGACCTGAAATCAGAAAGATCTGGATTTAAACTCTGACTTGGATATTAATTATTGGTATGATCCTAGAAAAGTAATTTAAGTTCTCTGAATCTCAGTTTGTTCAACTGCAAAATGGGATTAATAATTGCCCTTACCTTACAGAACTATTGTGAGGCTCAAAATAGATAATGTACATCAAATATTTTGCAAACTTGAAGGAACTAAATAAATGTCAAATTATTATTATTCAGGGTTTTATTATACAAAAACCACTGGCTTTGGAGTGAGAAGACTTAAGTTTATTTAAATATTGACTTTGATACTTATCTATGAAACTGTAAACTGGAGTGTAAGGGTGAGGTGTAGTATAGCTTCTGACAGAAGAGCTAGATTTAAGATGCAGAGTAGGATATACATTTTCTAAGTGGGATTCATTTACTTGAATAAGTATATTTGTTAAAAGCTGTTTTCCTCTCCCTTAATTGAGGAAGAGGGGGGTCGAGAGGGAGGGGAGGGGAGGCGGGGAGAGAGAAAAAGAAAGATTGATTGTTTTAAGACATCCCAAAAAAAGGAATAAAAAGAAAAGGAAGGAAAGATGATCACTGAAACTTTTTTTAAGTGATAAAAGGGAACAGAAAAAAAAGGAATGCCAGAAAAAATTTACAGACCAAAAGATTGCTTTTTAAAGTTAAATTGTGAATTTATTATGACTATATGATAGAGTTTTGCAGTTTTATATACAATCCTCTTTTCTCATTTTATTATATATATTAAATATATAATATGCTTTATATATATGTAATATATATACATATATATTACACATATATAAATAGATCAAAATTTTACATTTAAATTTAATTTAAATTGGTGTTTTAAGTCCAGAATTTAAAAAAAATTCTTTAAAAAAATGAAATGAGGCTGCAGATCAGATCGTCTCTTAATTTGTAATCTTAAATGTTAGACTGACAACAACCTTAGATCATTTAGTTCAAAGTCCCTATTTGACAGATCAGGAAACTGAAGCCTTGAATCAAAAGTAATTGGCCAAGATCACACATGCCAGCAGCAGGGGTTTTCCCCATATTATCTGACTCCAAACCTAGAGTTCTTTCTTTCTGGTCAAACAAGTCAGGACATGTTTTTGAATAGGATCCACTAATCCCAGGTGGCCTCTTTTCTTAACTGTAGCTCCAATTGCCAGATCTGGGGAACTCAATCTAAGTAATAGATATGAGGCAGACTAAGGGAGTCCGAAGGTCAATTAGTATAACAGCTAGGTCACCCCTGTATTCTTGCTGTTTTGGTTCTCTTTTTTCTTTCTGATTTCTTATATTAGACCACAAATTGCAGCTCAAAGTTCATTCATTCAATTAAAATCATTCATTCACTCAATAAACATTAGCTAAGCATGTGTAAGGGACAGCTAGGTGGTGCAGCAGATGGAGTGCCTGGTTTAGAGTCAGGAAGACTCATCTTCCCCAGTTCAAATCTGGCCTCAGATATTTACTAGCTGTGTGATCCTGGGCAAGTCCCTTCACCATGTTGCCTCAGTTTCCTCATCTATAAAATGAGCTAAAGAAGGAAATGGAAAACTGCTTCAGAACCTCTGCCAAAAAAACCCAAATAGGGTCATGAAGAGTTAAACATGACTGAAAGATAATTGACCAGCTGAACTAACCAAACTGTTGAGATATGTAATCATAGAAGAATTGTTCTCTATTCAAGGAACTCCAGTGAAAGGTGGAGCCCATGCTCAGATTATATATTAAACTAAAGGCTCCAGATACTTGCAAATAAGGTTTCTTCTCTGTCCATATAGATACTGAAGACAGTTTCAATTCTTTCTAGCTACTGGCTCCCATCTCTTGCTTTTAAAATGGAACTCCAAACTTATCTTCTCCAGAAAATTTTCTCTAATTGACTTATCCATATTTTAGGGAGACAGTAACTGGATTTGGATATCTAATTGCTAGGTTAATAAAATGATCTATAAGCATTACTAAGTGCCCTCTATGTATCAGGCAGTCTATTTAGATACTGGGAAATACAAAGATCTACTCTCAAGGAGCTTACAATCTACCAGAGAAGACAACATGTATATAGACAAATATATGTAGGATAAAGTTGGAGAAGTTCAGAGAAAGAAATTCTAGCAGTTGTTGGGGAGAAGCAGAGAAGTCAGATTTAAGAATGAAAGCCCTTTAGAGCGCCAGCCCTGAAGTCAGGAGAACCTGAGTTCAAATATGACCTCAGACACTTAATACCTCCTAGCTGTGTGACCTTGGGCAAGTCACTTAAGCCCAATTGCCTCAGGAAAAAAAAAAAAAAAGAATAGAAGTCTTTCTATAGAAGCAACTCTTCAATATTCCATGTTTCTTAAAGATCTTTTGGCCCAATGCACTCATTTACAAACAAGGGAATCATGGCCCAGAAAAGTAAATCAATTAGTCTGAAATTTTGTGGCAAATTCATGATAGAAAAAAGATTGAAACCCATCCCCTGATGCCCATGCTCCTTCCAATCTACCATAATGTCTAATAACTTTATTTTACAGACAAGTAAACAGAGCCCAGAGGGAGGCTGACTCACCCAAAATGACACAGCAAGTGGAAGACAGGTAGACTATAAGATCCTTAAAAGGATGAAACACCATTTTTGCTTAATTTTTGTATCTCAAACATCCATCCCAATGACATATCCTGGCTCTGTGACTCCAGAAAAGTCACAACCTCTTTGTAGCTGTGTCTAAGACTTTTTACTTGCAAAATAGGGATAATAATGAATGACAGAAAATGCTAAAAAAGTATGATGCAGCATATAAATTACTAAGTTAGCAGTCTGACTTTTTAAAAATGAAATTCTCTTGAAGGAAATTAATCCTCCACCTTCCCCCACTCACCCCATCTCTGATAACATATCACAGAGACACAGTTCTTCCAACAAGTAGAATCCAAGTTCACTTTTACAGTAGTTAAACCTTTTCTCAGATATACTGCTTTTAGTAGAGATCAAAAAGAACTTCTCACCAGCATTCTTGTGACTCTATATCCTGTATGATGATGAATATGAGTCTAATCATAGATCTCCTGGGAGGATGAACAAGCCCAGAGGCAAATAGACAGCCTGAACTCGTGAGAACAAGATGTGTGTATAATATCCAGAATAACAATGGAAGGGGGTTTCTGGGCTTTGGAGTCAGAAAAGCTGGGTTCAAACTGGCCTGTCTCTTTCTACCCTTGGGACCTGGGAAAGTAAGTCTCTCAATCTCTCCGTATCTCTGGAGAGTAAATTAGATAGCTTCTAAGATTCTCTTCCAGCCCTAAAACTATGATTCTGTAAACTCTTCCCTTTTTGAGAAATTGTAAGATTACAATATGAGGCAGCTGAGTTTATATCCAGGCTCAGACACTTACTGGTTTTGTGACATGGGGTAAGGTACTAGATACGATGGATCTGATTGCCTGACAAAATGGATCTACTGTATCTAATGGAGAAGGAAATGATAATCCTCTTCAGTATCTATGCTAAGAAAACCCCAAATGAGGTAACAAAGGGTTGGACATGACTGAAAAATGACTGAAGAACAACAAAAAAGATCTCAGTAGTATAAGGATATCCTGGAGTCTGGATGCACTGAATTCAGATTTGACCTCATTTTGGCCAAATTATAATTTGGGTTTGATTTTTATTTTCTGTCTAGGCTAAGTTATAGAAATTAATTTATTAGCTGTGTAATCCAGAAGAAATCAGTTAACCTCTGTCTGCCTCAGTATCTTCAACTATAATATAGGAATAATAATAACACCTGTCCCCTGGAGATGTTGTTAGGTTCAAATGAGGTCATGATTGTAAAGCACTTAGTATACTGCCTGGTGAATAGTACTTATTCTTTCCCCTCCTTCCTCCCCCATCTTAATTCAAAATGAATTTAAAATGTTCAAGCCCAACTACTCTTGAAGTGACATGTAGTTTATTAGAATATAAGAAGAATAGTATTATAATATAAGAAGAATGAAGATAAATTCCTATAAACTGGAATTTGGTAATGATTTGTGGGTCTTTATAATGCTGGACCCACTCATTCTCCCAGAGCAAAAATCTCAACGAGATTTTTCAAGTGGGTGTATCAGAGAAACTGGGCTATTCCGGCAATGCCTGTGAGAGAAATGTGTCCTGTTAACTAGTACCACTGCCAGGTTCCACCCCACACAGGCCTGCTTGTTGGCAATAGTGACTCCAAGGGCCTGAGCAAGCCTTTTTTTTACCCACTTGATGCCTGAGCCCAGGCAGAAAGCACGTAGGAAGCTGAGGCAGGAGGTGCCTGGCTCAAACATTCTGAACATTTACAAGAGGCAAAAACAAACAAACAAACAAAAAAAAAAAAACAAAAAAACCCCAAAAAACAAAAAACCAACAAAAAATCCTGATACAGTCTAGGGAAAGGGAAGAATGGGGAAAATCAGTGCTGGGGATGATAGATTGTTACTCACTTCTGCAAAGTGATAAAACTCTTCAAATTAATTAAACATTCACAGAGTACTCTAGATTAATAATTCTTCTATTTGTATAGGGCTTTGCTGCCTGGTAAATCATTTCATCTTCACAGTATTGCTATAATAACATTAAGACAGAGGAGGAAATTGAGAAGGCACAGAAACATTAGGAATGTCAAAGGCATTCATTCCCTTATCATATGCAAAAGGCTTAATAAACTTTATCTCACAAGAGTCTCACAACAACCCTAATACTTTGGATGTTATTATTTTTTTTATACAGCTGAGAAAATTCTAAAAGGGTAAGTAATTTGACTTGGTTACTCAGCTGGAGCCTAGGTAGAGACTACTATCATCTACCAAAAAGATAACTGAGAAGAGTTCCTGCTTAAAGAGATATGTCCTAGCATAGCATTTCATCCTATAACAGAACCCTCATCTCTGATGCCAGAAGATTTTCACCATTTATTCATTTCCAAGAATCTTCCTATCCATTTCACTTGGATATCTCTCCATGATTTCAGTCATCTCTCCCTTAATTTTCCCCTCCTCCACCCCAATCATGAGCTTCCCATCATGACTCTTCTCAATGGCACCATCATATATCATAAGATTAAGTATGGAAGGCAGCTCAGCAGTGTGCTAGCACCAGCTTGTACCAGCTCTCCCCACTGTTAAATTTTCAGTGTGAGCATTCACAATTTGGAAATTGGCAAAGACTACAAATCAGGTCTTAACTTAAGCAAATGATAAAGAAAACATTAACATTTCAGATTAAAGTTAATAGTGTCATGTATATTTTTTCCCAGGAAGTCAGCTGTTATACGTCATGTTAAACATATCAACACACTTCTGGATCTTGGAGGTCTTCCAGTCTAATCCTCTTCTCTTATAGATGATTGAGCTGAAATCCAGGGATTTTAATTTGGCTCAGTTCAAACAAGTAGTTAGAGGTAGAATCTGGATTTCAAACTAAGTCCTTTCTGACTCAAAAACTCAAGGAAGAGAATAACTCCTTGAAAATCAGAATTGGGGAAGGGAAAGCTAATGATATCCAGAGACACCAAGAAATTATAAAATTAAAAAAATGAAAAAAAAATAGAAGAAAAAGTAAAATATCTCATCATAAAAAAAAAACCTGACATGGAGGACAAATCATGGAGAAACAAAATAAGAATATTCAGACTACCTGAAAATTATGATTAAAAAAAGAATCGATATAATATTTTATAAAAATTTCAAGGAAAAATTCTCTGAAGTTCTAGAATAAAAAGCTAAAGCATGCTAGCCCTAAAGTCAGGAGGACCTGAGTTCAAATCTGGCCTCAGATACTTACTACTTCCTAGATGTGTGGCCCTGGGCAAGTCACTTAACCCCAATTGCTTCAAAAAAAAAAAAAAAAAAAAGTCTATTGATTATCACCCAGGATGCCAGGAGGAAACTTAGAGGAGTATGCAAACTAAGTTTTGAAGCTCATGTTAAAGAGAAGAACTTGGAAGCAACAAGAAGAAAAGAAAAACCAATTTAAATGTCATGGAGCTACAATAAGGATTGCATAAGACATCAGGTGGAATATTGAACGATTGTAGGCCTTGGAACACTATACTCTGCTGAACAAAAGAGCTAGGATTATAATCAAGAGTAACTTATCCAGCAAAGTTAAGTGTAATCCTAAATGAAAAAAAAAAAAAAAGGATATTTAATGAATTGAAAGACTTTCAAATTTTTGTGAGAAAACCCCCAGGACTTAAGGGAAAATTTGACATGTAACACTCAGGAGAAATATAAGGGTGTTATATAATTAACCAATTATAAGGGACTCAAGGTTGAATTGTTTGCTTCACGTGCGAAAATATTAACAGTACTCTTATGATTGTCTTCATTATTTAGGTATTCGAAAGAAAGGTTTGGATTGAGCTAAGTATGATAGGGTGATTCTAAAAAATCAAAACTGTGTGGGGAGAAACAAAAAGGACTAATTATCTTATGTATATGAAGCAAAAAGGAAAAACTGATACAGAAGAAGGTAACATGGGTGAAAGCAGGTAATACTAGAACCTTACCCTCAATGGGAATGGATTAAAGAGAGAATCTCACACACACACACACGTGTGTGCGTGTGTGTGTGTGTGTGTGTGTAGGATATTAAAAGTCTACTAAATTCAAAAAGAAATAAGATGATAAGAGGATGGGGGGAAAGGATAAGGATTTAGAAGGGTGGGTAGGTTAAGGAATAGGAGGTGGGTAGAAGTAAAATGAAGGAGTAAGGAAAGAACATAAATAGTGTGATATGAATAGTAAGGAAAATACTTAACAAGTGATGGTACCTTGAAATGTGAATGGGACAAATTTGCCTATTAAACAAATGTATAGCAGATTAAAAATTTGAAATAAAAAATATGTTGCTTTCAGGAAATACTATAAAAATAAGAGATAGTCAAAAAGATAAAATAAAGGGCAAGAGTAGTATGTAAAAAAAAGAGCAGGGATAGTAATCATGATCACAGACAAAATTGAAGTTAAAAACAAAAGTGAAAATAGAGAAACTACTGTGTCAGCAATATTATTCAATATTATTTCAGACCTCTTAAAATATCTTGACAGCATAAAATACCTGAGGATATACCTACCAAAATAGACACAGGAACTATATGAACAAAAACAAAATACTTTGCATACAAATAAACTCAGATCTAAAAACCTGAAGTAATATTTATTGTTCATGGGTAAGTAAAGCCAATATAATAATTTTTAAAATGACAATTTTAACTAACAAATCTATTTATTCAATATAATCCTAGTTAAATTACTAAAAATTATTTTGCTGAGTTAGAAAAAATAAAATTCATACAGAAAAGCAAAAGGTTATAAACTTAAAAAGAAACCAGCAAAAATATGAAAAGGAAGTAGATTCAACAGTAGCAGATCTTAACTACACTCTAAAGAGAAAGCATTGTTGAAATGTAAAATGATTTCAGTTATTTTTAATTAATATTTTCCTCATAAATAAAACCTATATAATATAATATTCTATATAATGTAATAGAAGGAATGCAGAAAAAAAACTTATCAACAAACTCTTAGATAAGATATGATTGGGTTGGAATATTGTATAGTGTAGGAAATTTTGAGCTGCTTGATTTGAAAAATATAGAAAGACTTGGATTTGTAAAGGAACATGCTATCCACCTGGAACAGAATGACAGGTGAAAATAAGCATGATATAGTCTTATATATTAAAAGTATGAGTGAATATAGGTATATATTTATAGATATCTAGGCATATAGGTATGTGTGTGTATATATATATGTACATATATACACATATATACAACATACCTTATAATACATACATACGTATATATGTATATATATATACACACACACACACATACTTGATTGTAACCTTCTTTAGAGTGGGGGGGAGAGGGAAAAAATAAAGCAAAAAAGTACACAGAGAACAAAAGAAAACCAACAAGAAAGCAAATCCAGGCAGCTTTGAAAACAATGTGTAGTATTTATTACATAGGTTTTCTTGAAATGGAAATTCATTATTTTATACTGAATCCTTTTTTTATGGTCCTCTGTGTACATGAATTTTTTTTTCTTTTCTCATTTTGTATTTAAGTTTAAATTTAAAAAAAAATTAAAAGATTTTAAAATGAAGTATATACTGAATTTAAAACCATAGTTCACTCATAATTCACAAAATTCTGTCAATTTTTTCTTTAGAATATTTGACAGCAATTCCTTCTCCTTTCCTAATGTCATCCTTCTACTTTGAGTGGAAAATTAAGTTTGATGTAAGGGGAAAAAACCCAATAACTTAGATTAAGCTTAAGTCTCACGAATTTTTGATGTTGTTCAGTCATTTTTCAATCGTGTCCAATTCTTCATGACTTGGCAAAGATACTGGAGTGGTTTGTCATTTCTTTCTCCAGCTCATTTTACAGATGAGAAAACTGCGGCAACCAGTTAAAAAACTTGCCCAGTGTCAGAGTTAGTAGATGTCTGAGGTCAGATTTGAACTCAGAAAGATGACTCTTCCTGATTGCAAACCCAGTGTTCTACTGTGCCACCAAACTGCTCCAACTTGCATGAATAGGGATGTGCAAAAATTGAACAGACTGACTCAAAAAGTAGTGAGTGTTTTGTCACTGGAAGACTAAGTAAATGCCAGATCGGCACTTTTCAACTCTACTGTGGAAAGGAGGTGTTTAGGTCTGGCCTGCACTAGATGAGATGGTCTCTGAGATCCTTCTTGGAGCTCTGAAATTAGGCCCTTCTCACTCACACCTAAATGATAAACTTGATAGCCCTTCTGACACTACAGCCAGCTCAAAACCATCTTTATTTGTTTATTTTCAATGAGAATATTTATATCAAAGAATCAACAAATGCTACAAATTAGGACTTGTTTTGTTTTGTTCATTGTCTAGATTTATGGAAGTGATGGGGAAAAAAAGTTAATAATACACATTAAACTTAAGTGTGTCATGGGTATATTTTTGTAGAACTGGCTATTAAATGTTACCTGCACACCTCCATTTTAATCATTAAACATTCATTAAGCACTTTCTTTGTTCCACATACTGGATGATCCAGCACACTCTCCTGTTGTGATCTAAATGGAACCCCACTGTCAGATTAATATTCTGAAAACAAAGCCTTTATCTCATCATTCAGAGGCTCAAAAAATGGGTCATTCTTTCCTACTGTCTGCCTCAAGTCCAAAATCCTCTGCCTGGTTATCAATGCCCTTAATACACTGTTTCAGCTCTGAGTATCCAATCTTATTTCTTAGAGGCAATCTCTATTCTATTTAAGTCAAGTTGATGCTCTTCATTATCTTGAGGTCCTGATAGACTTTTTCCCAAGCACAGTGCCTATGGAAAGGCCGCTAGGATCATGTGTGGACCCAAACATTTGGACTCATCTGGCTACTCCCCAAAGTACTTTGAAATAGGAGATACTGTTCCTCAAAGGGCCAAAAAGAGGAAAACACTTGGGGATACAAGGGAAGAGAGAAGGCAAGAATAGCTACCACTGTTCCAAATCCAAATTTTGTTATTCAAATTTCATTGCCCCTCTGATGATTCTCACTGAACTCCTCCCATGAACATCTGCCACACTTACAAACTGTACCATAAAATTCTGTGCTTTGTAACACTGTATCTTATACCATTCACTTTGTTTCTTGACCTAAACTTATTTGTTTCACTGGACTATAAATTCTTTGAAGGTAGACATTGTTCTATTTCTTTCACATCCCCTATAGTGCAGCAAGCTTTTCAGGAGGTACCCCAGGATCAATCATGGAATTTGGCAGTTGAAGGTGGTCTCAATGTCCATCAAAGTACAATCCATCTATTAAAAAAAAAAATCCCAACCATCTCTTGCAACAGAGAATAAAATATGGAGGACAAAAACTTTCAGCATAACTAATCAACATATCAACCAAGTCTGACAGGAAAAGCTATCTTTAACAGTCTCTTTTCCACCTCTTTATAAAGAATGTAGAAGGTATATTTTGTCAACTTTGCTTGGGGGTCACGTTTGATTATAATAATTACATGCCTACAAATATTTAAATACAGCTGCCATGACCCTCTTAAATCTCTCTTCTCCAGGTTAAACACATCTGGTTTAATTCAACTGATTTTCAAGCTGCATGAACTTAAAATTTGGGTTCCATACCAGCTCTGTCATTAATTAGCCATGTAAGCTTAACTTCTCTATGTTTTGAGTTTTACAAAATTTTAGGATTGGATTAGATAATATTTTTAAAACTTTTTTTAATTTTTAATTTTCAGTTTCAAATCCTCTCCCTCTCTCCAAACCCTTGCCTATCCATTGAGAAGGCAAGTAATGATACCTAAGATACATGGTAATCATACAATAGTCATGTTGCAATTTTTTAAAAGGCAAGAAAAAGTTACATAGTGAAAAAATAAATTTCTGTTGGCCCTCACAGTTTATCAGTTTTCATTCTGGAGGTACATGGTGAATGAGATAATCTTTAAGGTTTTTTCTACTTCCAACTTTAATTTTCTGTTTTTATTAGCTGGCAGTGTATAATCACCTGGGTTTGTTTTTTTGTGATCTGTTTTATGGGACCCTGAATTTTACCAACCTACCAATGTGACCTTGTATTTCCCCCATTTACATTTTCAATATGAAAATGCTTTTTGTTGATAGATGGAGGCATCTGAGGCAGAATGAAATGAACAACAGGCTTGAAATCAAGAAGACTTACATTCAAATTCTGCCTTTGACACTTACACGCTAGGAAATTCCGGCAAAATCATTTAACCTTCATGTTTCTTAAGCAGTTTCCTGGGACTTGACAAGTCTGGAAGTGGTAGCTGGTACAATAACATTGAATTTTGAGTCAGGGGCCTTTGACTAAAATGCCATTTCTCCTATTTATTGGCTGTAGGACCTAAGGGAAGTAACATCATTCACCTCACTAGGACTTCTATTTCCTCATCTTTAAAACGGACAGGTTTGGACCCAATGACCTTTATATGTCCCCTTCCATCTCTAAAGCTATAATCCTATGACTTAGAGCCAAATTCCAGGCAGGCTAAGATTAACCGCCAGGAAACAAATATACCAGATGAGGCAGCTTGGGTCACACTCATCCGGAGAAGGGAGAAAGAGGGGCCAGGAGAATACGGGTTGGCTTGGAGCCGCGGCCCCCACCCTGGGGAGCAGTGAATGAGCCTGGTGTTCGCCACTGCAAGGCTCCTATTCATGTTTGTCCACATGGAGAGCGACTTGGCTCAGCTCAGCATGACCCAAGATACCAACAGCAGAGAAGGGGGGGGAGTCCTCTGCTTACAACAAAGGCTGGAAGTCTAAGGAAAAAGCTGACTCCATCTTTTCTTCTCTGCTACTGTTTCCATTCTACTTCTTCCGTTGCAGCCCCCCCAAGATGAGGGGGACAGGAAAGGGCCACCACTCACCAACCTGTTCAAGAAGGCATTCCCAAAAGCATTGAGTTTCCTGAAGGGTTTCTTCGGGTCTACCACCAGTGCATTTCCTGGAATAATTCCTTCCACATCTCCCTGCATCACCGCAATGAATGAGTCAGTAGTGGGCTCAGGCCCGATTCTCATGCCTGGGAAGTCCTGTTCCAGTAAGTACCTGGCGAAAGGAAAAAGAAGCTGGATTTCAGCATTCTGTACAAGGAGCAATTACACATTTGCAAGGTGCTGTACAGAGAGTACCATCATCTTCCCAAGTTGCCCCAGGTCACAATGCAGACATCACCCTCGACTTCCAGCTCTGTATCCAACCAGCTGCCAAGTTCTATTGTTTCTACCTTCACAACATTTCTTGTATATACTCCACCATCATCAATTTGGTGCAGGTCTTTATCACCTCACCTGAGTTACTATAACAGTTTGCTGCTGGGTCCTTCACTTGTATAACAAACTGATGTCCCTAAAGTATAAGTTTGATCATATCACTACCCTAATCAGTCTTCTTCAGTGATTCTTTATTATCTCCAAGATCAAGGATAAAATCATCTATTTGGCTTTTAAAAGCCTTTCATAACTTAGTCCCTTTCTTTCTTCTTTTTCTTTTAATCCAGTTGTTACTCTAATAAATGTATTTATCCTTATGTAGGCATCCTGTATAATTTAGGAGACAGAGATAAGGAGGACTGAATTCTAGACAATGGTGGACAACAAGTTAAAGTGTTCAAAGTCAGGGGGTGGAATACCTTGTTCAAAAAATAGTATGTGGGCCAACATCACTGGCTCACAGAATACGCAAAGGGGTAGGGCACTAAGGAGTGAGAAAATCAGAAAGGTAGTAAGGGACTCCTTTAAATCTGTCAGTAGGTACTCATGGACCATATTATGGTTAAGAATCTTTGGTTTAGAGGCATCATTTCTGTTAAATGATGTCTAATACATTTAAACATAAGGATTTTCTCTATCAAGTGTAGTATTCTTTCTGTTACACCATAATGCCAAGAAAGATCCCACAAGGGGGTCTTGTAGGCCAGTATCCACTCTAATCCAATCTAAGATGAACACCTATAATATTTTCCAGGCACCAGAATTAAGTAGCTAAAACTCTACAGTATGGGCTTTCAAGGAGATTAACATGCAAATAAAAGAAATATGGAGAGGCTAATCTGAGGAGGGAGAGACCAGAAATACTTTTCTAAGATGGACCACCCGAGCTGAAGGAAACTAGAGATTCCAACAGGTAGAAGTCAGGAGGAATGACATTCCAGATATGAGCGACAGCCTGTGCATAAGCATGGGAAGATAGAACAACTTCTACACAATAGTAGATAGATATCAAGTAAGTCGGTTTGGCTGGAGTGTAGAATGTGTCAGGGAGAGTAATTTATAATCAAACCAGAAAGGAAGACTGAAGCCAGATTGTGAAGAGCTTTATATAACATGGTGAGGAGTTCAGATTTTACCTTAAAGCAAAGGTTCTTAATTTTTGTGTGTCATGGCTCCCCTTTGGCAGTCTGGTGAAACCTATGGACCTCTTCTCAAAATAATTTTTTAATGGATAAAATATAAGATTATAAAACCAATTATATTGAATTTTTTTAAAGTTCATAGACCCTGCATTAAGAATCCTTATATTAGAGACAATACTATAGCTAAAAAGGCCTCCATTATTATATAGTATGCTGGACTTTCCTAAGGGTTATTTCAAGGTATATGAAATCATTAATAAGATAGGATACTGTAGTAGTTGGAGTACTGGACTTAAGAATAAGAAAAAACTCAGTTCATAACCTCTCTTTGACATTAGCTATATGATTTTGGACAAGTAATTTATCTTTTCTATGCCTCAGTTTCCTCATCTGTAAATAGAGACCATAATTTCATCCACCTTATAGGGTTGTTAGTGAGACTATTGAGATAATGCTTATAAAATGCTTAGCAAACCTTCTAGTAGTCTATAAATGCAAGCTAGAATTACTTAACAAGGAAGACAAATAAACTATAATTATGCTTTAAAAACAGAAATGATGTCTATATACACCTTGTTGCTTTAGCTCAGGTTATTTTCAAGCGCAAATTTTGCAGATAGCATTAGTTATACTTGCCAGGGCTTGAAGGGAAAGGAAAAGATTGTGGAATAGTTTGTGTATTATTTGAATTAAGAGAAATAAAGGAATGGAATGGTTTATTGCAGCATATGAATTAAGTGAAGGGAAGAATAAATCATTTTTTTAGTATTTATTCAAAGATTAATCATATGTTCTCCTCTGGGATTATCTCTCCAAGTGTTCCTGCCTATACATGTTCCTTGCATGTTGCTCTTCCCCATGAGTTCCCTAATGGATCAATTCTTCTTGCTGATGTTTTATATATTTGTGAAAGGTTTATTGGGGAAATGTTTGGTTGCTTCTCTAATTACTATGTTATTTTATTAAATGCCTATATTTTTAACTTTAAAAAGATTGCTTTTCTGCCTCTGGGAGGCAGTATGTCATGGTAGATAAAGTGCCAGCACTGTAGTCAGGAAGACTTGATACATAGTACAGGTACCCAACCATAATATCATACTACCTGACCCTAGAGAAGCCTCCTAATCTCTTAGGGTCCCAGGCAACTCTCTTGGACTATAAATCACAGATGACTGCAGGCATGTATCAATGGAGAGTTTCCATGCTAGAAATTCCCTATATTGATGAAATCATAGGTCTGCACCACCTTTCCCTACACCTATGCCCCCAAACTCTACTCATCCCTCCCCAAACAAGCATTGTTCATTCCATGACATGTCTCCCTCAGTTTCTTCTGATCAATACTGTACTACTAACCTAGATCCCTTATCATCAACAAGAGCAGCTCACAGAAATGGAACTTTTGCCAAGCCTGCAAGTGGGTCAATGTCATTTGAAAGTCTGGCCTATGTGGGCATAAGTTGCCCTAACAATTATTTTCAGGGTCTAATATGAAAATAGGTTTTGCATGATTGCACATGTATAGCCTATATCAAATTATTTACAATTTCAGGAAGGGATAAGGTAAAAGAATTTGAAACTCAATTTTCTAAAAGTGAATGTTAACATTTGTTTTTACATGCAATTGGGAAAAAATACAAAAATTTAAAAAATATACATATTTTTAGGGTCTCAAATCGAGAGGACACAATCTTCATATCTAAGACCTGTAATGCTATGCTAACTGTTCCTCTACCTTTACATTTTAAGCAACTTGAGTAAAGCATTTACCTTTCCCCCAAAATATACACAGTAATAGGTAGGCCTCAGGAGGATGCATAGAAGAAAAGAAAAATGAGAGAGGCAAGAGGCTAAAAGCAAGCAAGGAAAGAGAGAAAGGAAAAAAAACAAACAGGTTTTTTGCTACCACCTTGCACCACAGACTTGGCAGCAAAGAAGTCTTAACAGACATATGCCAGTCTTCACTGAGAAATTCATTCTGTGGAGACATGGAGCCTGGCAAGAAGGTGAAAAAAGAACAGTCTATAAATAAAACTATATTCAAAAAAAACTGCACAAAACAAAACAACTCAAGACAACAGAGCAACTTTGCTACCATCTTAAAATTATGGGTATATATATATATACACAAATATACACAAACACACATACATATATAAATATACATCATTTGTATTTTTAGAAACAAATCTTATGTAAGAGAATTTCATAGTCTTTTATACATTCCTCTTATTCTTTGCATATTAAAATGTTTGTATTTGCTAATAATTGTTAGGTTCACAATTTTAGGAAAAAAGAAAAGAAAATGAAGAAATCTGGATCCAGCCTTTAAATGGCTCTGGGAATTTATATACATCTTGACTAGAGATTATTCAGTCATATTTCTTTAAGGGAGGGGCATGGATTCCATGCATATATTGACATGGGGGCTATGAGAAAGTAACATCTCCAAAGTACACCTAAGCCCTTTGTTTTAGGAGAGTCTCTCACACAAGACTTATACCTATAATTAGGGTTTAAAAAAAACAAACACCACCACCACCCCCCTCAAAAAAAAAAAAAAAAAAAAAAAAAAAACAACCAGCAGCTACATTTTGACATCAGGGAGAAACAAGCAGCTTTTGTGATGAAATGCTAGCCAAATTCTTGCTGTTTGGTAACCTGCACTGCCCCAATGTATAAGAGAAAAGCAATTGGTAGGCAGAGGAAATAAAAAAAAAAGGACTTGTTATATGGGATACATATAAAACATAGGCCCTTTAGCAGCTTGAAATGGAAATGTGTCAGGCCTGAGAAATTCAATCCCTCCTGCTGCTAACTGAATATTTTGCCTGCAGCTGAAGGGTCTCTGAAGGGTCTCTCTCTCATACACAGAGGACAGGCCAGAAGACAGAAAGAATCTGACTTTAAAATCACAGAACAGTGGCAGTCTTGGGCTTTTAGAGATGATCTTTCTTTGATCCCCTCATTCTGCAGAAGAGAGAACTGGGTGAGGGGGTCTCAAGATAGGAAGTGATTTGCATGGATCAAAGAGCAGCAAGTTAGGAACAGAGCTGGAAGTACCTAAATCTCCTCTCCCATCCTAAGAACTCTTTAGACTAGATCATCTTCTGAATGAGAGAAGAACAAATGGCATGGAATCAACACTCTCTTTCCCTTTCTCCCCAATAAAATAAACCACACACGACCAGTAAATAGTGATGATTCACACCTCAGTACCAATTCTGGAATTTCCACAGCCTTATATTGACTAAAGTACTATCAAGACAAAGCAGTTCATTTGCATAAAGGTTGCCCAGCAGTTTCAGTTGGGTTGCCATGGACAACCTTCCCCAAAGATTACAAACCTAGAAGAGGAAATCCCTAAAGAAACTAGGGATACACGAGTTAAGACTGAGGCATGGGTAATCTGGATCTTAAAAAAAAAAAAAAAAAAAAAAAATCAAAGACTGTGAACAGATCTAAACTCGAGCTGTACCTCCAATGGCTCAGACATTCCCTCCCAAAGATCCCAGGCTAAGCAAACAAACAGTGTTTGGAGCCAGGATTTCCTCCAGTAATGGAATTACTATTAGGGCAAGTATTTTAGGACCTTAAGTCCTGAAAACCAAAATAAAGACACCTTTCAAGAATGTTTCTTTTCCATTTTTAATAGCCATTCAAAAGACATTTATTAAACCTATTGTGCAGAGAAAACTGCTAAACTACAGGGGAAAAAATACATGGTTTAGAGAAGATCTAACAAGATAGTTTTTAGTGAGCCTACAATCCACTAAGTTTTATAAGAATAAAATCAGAAAAGCATAGTAATTTTTCCACTTTGAGTCCAAACCAATTTCTGTAAATTCTTGACTCACTGGTTCCAAATTCTGTTCTAGGTAATGATATGGAATAAGTCCAGTTTATCTTCTCCGTTGCCATCACATTCATTTTCTTACTTGATTCTCACCACAATCAAGAAGGATCAGATAGAACAGTCCCATAATTTTTTTCCTTTTGCAGATAAGGAAACTGAGGCTGGGGGTTATTCAATCTCCTTGGCTAGTTAGGGTCAGAAGTGGCTCTTGCACTACCCTGCCTTCTATATTGGGCAGAATTCTTTCTGTCTGATCTGTTACTTCTCTCTATTGACTGCACAATGTATGCAGGGATCAGGACGTTGCTGTCTATTCTGCAGCCCTACTCATTGAAGAACATGCAAGACTTTTGAATACACATACACACACACAGTGGTGGAGACGTTGATATTGGTTTGCATCACATTTATCCTGGCATTATACTTACTCCCTAGATGTTATGTCTGTCTCCCTGAAGGATCTTTCCCTTTTGTAGCAGGGAACTACGGTCACCTTTGAAGAAGTCACCAAAGGGCAGCATGGGTGGGAATGGGAAAGTAGGGCACACATGGCAGTCCAGGCGAAAACAAGATCCAGGCTGAGCATTGTAGGCAAAAGGGGCAGAAATGCCAAATGAGAATGTTATCCCAGTATTTCTGAAGAATATTGCCAAAGAATATGACTTTGAGAGACCTACATCATAGTTTAGAGAAAACAGCCACATAAATGCACCATTTCTGTGCATCTAGGCCCATCACGTCAAATCTCTTAAAAATGAAATGGGAATGTCTAATGTTGATACTGGCTTATTTTTGGAGACCCAGGATCCTAAGAGGATGTTTCTAAGAGCTCAGGAATCATCAAGACAAATCATTCCCAGTGAGAACATTATGGTGGTACAACACCTATGGCTCTAATATCAATGTGAGGAAACTCCTGGCATAAAAACTCCCTCTGTGCAGAGAGCCCTGACTCATCTGTAACCAGTGGTCTTGGTCCATGATCACATAGTATGGATCAGAAACAGGGCTTGAACCTGAAGTTTTCTAGAATGCAAAACCAGTCCTTTATCTGGACATTTTATATTTTAGAAGTAAGTTGGGAGGGCAGCTTCATGGATAGAGCATCAGCCCTGGAGTCAGGAGTACCTGAATTCAAATCCAGCTTCAGACACTCACTAGCTGTGTTACCTTGAAGTCACTTAACTCCAAGTGCCTTACCCTCTTTAAAAAAAAAAAAAAAGTAAGTTGGGCCTTTTAGGAAGTTTGGTCTCACTTTAGACTGTGGGGGCTTTTTTGGGCAAAAAGAGAAAGACTTAAATACAAAAAAATTAAGATATTGCAATAAGAACTGAGCAGGAACTAGATAAGGATATGTGTGAAAGGTTTATGTTCTGAGTTCTAGTCTTGCCTCAGAACCTTACTAGGTAGGGAGAAGTCAAATGCTAAGGAACAGAGCTGAGCAGCAGCCCAAGAATCTCTGGCCCCAAACTGAAGGAAGACAAACTTCTGTGATTAAGTTTCTGTCTTTACACTAACTTCTCAAATTCCAGCTCCTAATAGACAGACTACCTGTATGTAGCTGATTTGCAAAACCCAGAAACACTGGAGGACAAGCCTCAAGAGTGGCCTGGCATTCTGTGTCAGTCCACCTTGCTGGGTACAAATGAAAGTAAGTCTCTGAGAGCACAGGAAACTGAAGAAACTGAAGACCCCAGCAGAGTCCCTGTTCCAGGTCCTGGGGGTACCAAGATGCAGGGGAGCAGACAATGCCAGGCTGGGAAAAGGCACAGGGAGTCTGGGTAGACCTTGCAAGTCTAGAACAAAGGTCCTACTGTGCCTAGAGCCAAACACACAAAGGAAAAATCTACTGAGAAGCTCCACACACTGGTCTTTATGGGGAAAGATAAAAATCGCCTCTGTTGAGAGACAAAAACATTCCCACCACTTGTAAAGAAGAGTGGATTTGTTGCTTGATAGGTTCATCCGAGTAGAAGACAGCCATCTCTGTCTATCCCCAGAATTAGAAGAGCAGGAGCAAGGAAAGGGCCAAACCCTGGGGTCAGCATGCTTCCCACAGGCCCCAGAAGGCCATCTAATCCAAACCCTGATTTTAATTTTATTTCTTTTTTTGGGGTTTTAGAGACTGGGTCTCCCTAGCTCATCCAGGCTGGAACCTGTTTCTGACTTGCACTGGTTCACCTTCCTGACTTAGTATGAACATCCAATTCTCTTTAACTTCCCTACACCTCAGAACTCCCAAACTCAAGAGATTCATCTGTCTCAGGCCTCCCGGGAGATTACAAGTGTGGATCATTAAGCTGGGCCTCCTCACTTTAGATAGGAGGCCTGGTGTAAAGTGATTTTCCCACAGGCAGGTCCTATAGGTAGTAAGCATTGAAGGCTGGATTTGCACTTGAGTTTCCTAATTCCAGAACCAGTTATCTTCCCACATTACACTATATTGCTTCTAAAATTCAGTAAATAGCAAGCTGACCTAATCAAGACAGTACATTTGCTAAGAGGCTCCATCATTCCCTTCTTGCAAGATCCTGGAAAAAATCACTGATTATCTGGGTCTTCATTTCTCCCATTTAAATACCCTATTCCCCTTAGAAGTGGAGAATGAAATTAAATGAGGTATATTTGCAGTCTGGTAAGCAGATGATTACTGTGCTTTTCAAACATAGGATAGCACTCAATCCAGTTCTCCTCTTCTAACTCTGCAGGACTCAATATCATTTTCCCAGAACCACAATTCTCCTTTTAGCACTTCAAGGGGATAAGACCTTGGCAGGGAGAGAAGTATTAATAACCATAATAATAAAAGCTTTGCAAAGCATACATACATGCTCACATATTTAAGATTATATGTACATGTATACACACATATAATATACATCCATCCATCCATATATATATGTATATATATATGCATATATATATTTAAGGTAAATGTTTGCATATAAACACACATACCCAGACAGAAAGAAATTAAGGGTTGAACAGTGAAGAAATTTATCCTTAGTCATACAAACTATAAAATTCTGAAGCAGAATTACAATGCAAGTATTTCTTGACTCTAGGTCCAGGGCTTATTCCACTACACCATGCTATTTCTCAGCTGTATTATGAATGAAATAAATTCCCCCACCTTGACATAAGCCTGTAGGGGAGCTTTCCCAGTGGAATCACAACAAAACAAAACAGTCTAGCTACATGTCATAGAACCAAGTAGCTCAACCTTGCTCTACCATAACTGAATGCTTTTCACCCTTCTATTTCCCGAGAGGCCTCAGAAGACTGGTCTTCAGAACAGAATTCTCATGCTGAATTCAGATTCAGCATGTAACCAAGAAGAAGCCATCATCATTAACATTCCTCTTTCAAGGACTTATGCTTCCTTCTATCCTACTCAGGACCTCGAAGAGGTTGAGCAGAAATTATAGGATGAACTATTATCCAGGCCCCATTCTGCATCTTTGGCAGGCTTGAGACCTAGAAAAGAAGTCACACCAAATCAGGGAAAGGTACATGGGATCTGAAAGCCTACGAGAAGAATGATAGCTCAGAAGAGATCTATAAGGATATTCTTATGTCCAACCCAAATTGTATACACTTTTTTCCATTCCCACAGTTCATCTGTGAAACAGCTTTTCTGGTAAAATAATGTGGAGGGAAAGGGGGAAGAAAGTGAGTATATAGTGATAGAAAATTGTGCTATCAGGGACAGCTAGGTGGCACAGTGGATAGAGCACCAGCCCTGAAGTCAAGAGGATCTGAGTTCAAATCTGGTCTCAGACACTTAACATTCCCCAGCTGTGTGACCCTGGGCAAGTCACCTAACCTCAATTGCCTCAGCAAAAAAAAAAAAAAAAAAAAAGAAAATTGTGCTATTATATTCCACTGATGAGTCATCACTAGGAATGACAAAGAATATCAAAGAATTAACAGAGGAAGATGGAAAGAAGCCTGAATAGCTACTTTTCCCTAAAAGCAATTTGGGTACAACATTATTTAAAAACAAATAAACTCCATCAGTTTCTCATTGCCCAATGACAAGGATATTGGTGCAGATGGAACATATGACATAAGAGATTTGGAACTGATCTCAACTTGGGGCAGCCCTGATATCCTGGCATCAAGCACTTGTCAATCTGGTCCCCTCACAGGGCCCTGAAGTCTAGCAATGCCTCCTGGTGGGTACCTACATGGGTACCGCAAGCATATGCTCATAACCTAGGGAAAAGGCCTCAACAAAATTTAAAAAACAACAGGATCCAAGGAAACAACAGTGCAGGACAATCTGGATGGACAGATGATCTAAGAGATAAGGACTCAAGGCTAAGTGTCTGGAGAAAAAAGGCTAAGAGAATGCTGGTGTACGAGTAATTCTGGACTAGTATACTAGCAGCAGGCAGCACTAGCAGAGAACAGAGGCTGGGCCAATTTGTTGTTTATTTTATTACTTGGGTGACTGGGCCTTGGGCCAGGGAAGTTATTTCAGGCAGAGACCACAGCTTGTTAATTAATTATTAGAAGAATGTTCTTATCTGCATGTACTTCCTTAGGCAGGCAACAGACCTAGTGGCAAGAGCATATAATTACAGGCAGACCCTTAGGAGAGAGCAAGCCAACAGAAAAGGTAATGGGGAAGAAGAGGCAAAGGCTAGGTACCCAGATACAGGCTTCTGCTTAGGTAGGCTGGGCATTCTGGTACCAGGCTTCGGAACTGACTGAGAGAAATCCCTGTGTAACAGGAGAGGATGAGATAGGGGAAAGAACAGGAAGACAGCTGTGTTCCTGGGCCCCTAGCTCCTCTAAGAAAAGGAAGAGTTTTGGCAGGGCTGAGAGGCTCTGAACAATGGCACAGTGAAGCCTTGTATTGTATTGTGGCCTCCCTAGGCCACCCATGCCACTGGGCTGGCAGCATCTCCTGGTGTACATTGCAGCTCTCTGCCACAAAAGACCAGCACCTGAACAAAAGCGGAGGTCTTAAACTACTTTTGCATAATGGATTTACATTGGCAGTGCAGCAAGGCCTATGGAATCCTCTTCTCAGAAGAATGTTTTCAAATACATAAAATAAAATACTGGAGATTACAAAGACTTAATTATGTTGCAATAGTTATTAAATTAAAAAAAATAGCTTCATAGACTCTCAGCTAAATAACTGCTATATTACAATGTTTTTAATCTCCCTGATCTTAAAAAAGGGATTCAGGCTAATTTTGAAAGCAGGGAAGAGAATGGCCAACTCCTCCAAACACAGTGTCATAGCCAGAGACAACTCAGTCAGTTAGCAAAAGGGATATTTAATGTGGAAATTTTTCATAGTACAAAAACACTTAACTCTGATCACTTCTTTCTGATTCCCTCAGGTTCTCTTTGTGTCTCTCAGATGCTGCCTTCAAGTTTTACTGGCTTCTTGCCCCTCCAAATATCTCTCAGGAACTGAGAGTGTAAAGCCTGACCTTGAGAGGGATCAGAGGGAAATTACTGGACCAGGAACCTAGCTATCTTCCTGTTCCATCCCCTTGGGCATGGACTCAGGCTGCTCTGAAATAAAAGTTTGGGGAAAACCAACACTAAATTTCACAAACCTCAAAGGGCAAGAGCTGGTCTGCTCTTATTACCCAAGTACCCTTTCTTGCCAAGCTTCTTCTAGACCGGTCATACTTCTGTGAACTGATGTTGGCAATAATAATGAATAATTTCACTATATAATAGTTTAAGATTTACAGAGTTCTTTATATGCATTATTTTCATTGGAGCCAATAACCCTATGAGAAAGATTCTATAAGTATTATTCGCATTTTGCAAAGAGAAAAGAAATGAATTAGAAAGGCAGTATGGTAGAATGGATAGAGTGCTAGATTTGTAGACAGAAATCCAGCTTCAGGAATATCCTAACTGTGTGGTTTCTGTTTCTTCATCTGTAAAACTGAAAAAATAAGAGCACCGATCTCACATGGTTTTTGACAGATTCAAATAATATAACATCTACAATGTTGCGTAAACCTTAAAATGTAAAAATGACTGAACTACAGTCATTATTAGTTTTGTTTTTTGTTTTTTTTCCCATGGTCACATAGTGCCTAAATGCTTCAAACATTGGATCTGCTGTCAGAAAGACCCAAGTTGATGTTCATCATAATCCCAATAGTTTGCAATCACATAGAATGGTGCCACAAGCATTTTTTTTTATTCTCATGTAATCTGGTATTTCTAATTTTGAGCTTGTTCTGTTTGAGCTTTGTTCCAAAAGTTGGAAGTCATGAGTATAACTTCAGAGACAATTGGAGAACAAAAAGTACTATATCCAGACTGATGTTCCTATCTTTAATTCATAAATACAGCCTCCCAGAAGTTCCTTGGCCTTAAACTAGGAAATCCAGTTATAGAATCTTCAAGATTATTGGACTAGTGAAGGGGAAAGAATTAAGAATAATTATTTATTAGGCAACCACTATGTTCACTATTCTAAGTGCTTTCTAAATATTATTCTATTTGAGGAAGGAAAAGGAATAAGCGTTTATATATGGTACCTACTATGTGACAAACACTGTGCTAAGTCCTTTACAAATGTTATCTCATTTGATCCTCACAATAATCCTTCAAGTTTGGTGCTAAATCTTGCATAAATACAAAATGTTTTATTCTTACACCAATTCTTTGAGGTAGGAGCTATTATCTTCCTCAGTTTATAATTGAGGAAACTGATATAGGGTCATACACAGAAACACACACTCTAACCCAAATTTGAGATCTTTTCAACAGACATCCTAAAAAGATGGCTTAACCAGCCTCTGTCTGAATATCTCTCATGAACAAAAAGCTCACTATCTTATAATTATCAGCTTTGGTTAGAAATTTTTCATGCATGAAACCAAAATTCCCCTCCTTGTTAATTCTACTCATTGGTCCTACTTTCACCCCTATGGAGTTATACAGAAAAGTCAGCTTCTTTTTCCATAAAACAAACCTTTTTTTTTTTTAAGATTTTTTTAAAAATTAAACTTATGTGATTCATTATTATAATAAATAGATAACCATTTCACAAAAAAAAAATGATAGAGCTATATTAGAAAAGAAAAAGAATTGCCCACAGTGGCAAGGCAAACTTCCCATAGATACAGAATATTAACAACATTTTTTTTGGCCAATAAAACATCTCTTAAAATGTTTGGGAGCTATCCATTGCTTTCTCCTGATCTTTCTCCAAGTGCGTAACTCTCTTGGTAGCTGCCCATGCTCCCCAAATCCCCGACAAACTGAATTGACTGATATTCCCCTTAAAGTGTGTCAAACACATTTGAACACACTATATAAGATCTAGTCATTCCACTGCAGAGTACTTTGAAATTTCCAGCATAGGCAATATTCTTTGAATTACAGCAAGGCACCAACCTAAATCTCTGTGACCACAGCAAGGAACCCCAAATCTTTTACCATCATCACTTATGCTGTGACAAAATAAACAAAAAATAATCTGAATGCAAGGATTACCAAATAATTCAATAAAATTTATAAAATGCCTATTACTGGAAATATGAAGATTTAAAAATATAATATAGTTCCTATTTTCAAGGTGCTTACATTCTTGGGAGGGGTAATAGGTGGGATTGTTTTCATGATGATGACCCTGGGAGGGAGGTAATAGAAACACTAGTCACCATTTTATGAACCAGAAAACAGGAACTCCAAGACTTTAAGTAAGTTACTGTAGTTGTTAGATGCCAAATCAACATTCAAGGCCACAGCTATTTCTGCTAGCCCACATTTGATGACGGAATGGAATATGGAGGAGATCCTAGTGCACAGACTCTCCTAAAAACACAAAGCATATACCCTAATCTGACCCTGTGAAGTCCCCTCCAGTTCAAGCATTCTGTAATTCCAACGAACAAACAGTCTTCTCTCAAGATAAGCATTTCCTGATAATGTTACTCACAATGGACCAAGAATCAGGAGCTCAGAGTTCTAACTCTGGCTTGGCCAAGAACCATTTGTCCTTTCTCCCTCTCTTATTTTTTGTCTCCTCATTCAAAAAACAAAGGTATTAAGAGGATGACTAAAGTATCTCCCAGCATTCATAATTCTATGATAAAGAGTAAATTCAATAAAAGGGAGAGGACAATCTGCCATTTTTCTCATGTAAGACCAAAAGCTATGTAGATATCAGGCTGTAGATACTGATGGCTGGCCTGGGATAGTAGTTACAACAGGATCCTATTTGATTAACCCCAAAGAAGGAAGAACAAAGCCATGTATACCTCAGCGGACTCAGAAATATCCTGGAAACAATTGGGGATGCAAAGCAGACCACAGAAATCTGGACTGACAAGCAGCTCTTAAAACCAGTCCTTTTCATAATCACAGAAGGGCAAATGGTAGGGTACATGGCTAGACAAGAGGCATAAAGACCTGGGTTTAAATCCAGTTGCTGATATTTCTTAGCAGGGTAACCTGGGCAAGTCAATTGATTAATTGATTCTTTGTTTCTTCATCAACAAAATGGGGCTAATATGACTTAAAGTGATCTGCCATTAGGGTATCAGGGCTATAGTGAAAATCAAATGAAATCACATGTGACATTCTTTGAAAACTTTAGAGTTCTCTCTATAATAATACATTAATTACTATTTCATTTGATACTCACAAACACTCTTGGGGTAGGTACTATTATAATGCCTATTTTACAGGCAAATAGAGAGTAAGTGACTTGCCTGGGATCATTTACCTAATAAGTATCTGAGGCTGTATTTGAACTCCAATGTTGCAGATTCAAGGCCCAATGCTCTATCCACTGGGCCACCAAAATTAAATGCCTTATTCTCCATGCTCTTTCTCTATGACTATACTCTGCCATCATCCTCTTAGTACACTAATTAGGAAATTTTGATGGCTCAATCATCAGGACCTGTACCATGTAGCAAGTCATGTGATTTGTTTGCAAACTTTTTCCTGATCACTTTTGGTACTAGGACCTCTACAAACCAAAAAATGAAAACACACAATTTATTCAAGTGTTTTTTTTTGGGGGGGTTTGTTTGGTTTTTTTTGGAGGGAGTAAAATTTTTGACTGAAGTCACCAGTGCTTCCAAAAAGAGGACCTTCATGAAAGTCGTCACCATTTCCACCTCTCACAGGCAACAGGAAACAAAGCTTCCCTGACACTCATATAACCACATAGCTACATGGGACATAGTCTTGGAAGTCATCTCCATCAAAGCTTTTTGGGTTAAAATGATGCATAAAGATGTTTTCTTCAGAGCTTCCAAAAGGCAAAAGAGGCTCTTTTTCCAACCCAAACAACTATTTAACCCTCCCACAAACCACAGTTGCATGTGCTATCCCTAACTGCCCTTTGGCTACAGCAAACAACTTCAGTTGTAGCTATAATTCATATATGTGAAGGAGAATGGTTCTCCAATGGCTTGTCCTGAGCACCAGCTGAGTTCAGGGCAATGGCTGGATGTTAATTCTTTGATGGCAGGCCTAGAGACAGTAGTTACAACAGAGTCCTACCCGATTAACCCAGAACAAGGAAGAAGAACAAAGTCAGGCATGTTTTAAGAAATAACCTGGAAACTTTGGGGCTATGGAAATTTCACTACAGTTTTCCTATTGCCACCTCTTTCATACCTCTCTGCTCTCCGGGTTTTAGTTTCATTATCTGTAAGGGGAGTAATATAGCCAACTACTGTCCCCACCCCCAACCCTTTTACAAAGAACAGTTAATTCAACTGACAACCAGGGTTAGAGAAGAATGGAATGAGGTAGTGAACTAAGGGATAGAGCAATTTTTAAATTCCGTAGTACAGTGGAAAGATCATTGGAGTCAGAGTAGGTGGGTTCAAATACTAACTCTGATACTATTTGTGTGACCTTGAACAAATCACAACCTCTCTGAAGTTATTTCCTCATCTTAAAAAAAAATTCAATCAAGCATCTCTTAATCACCTATTTATAGGAACATAAAATGATGGGGACTGGCCCAAATAACCTCTAAGGTCCCATCAATCTCTATCTATATTTCTATGATTTCTTCTGAGCCCCAAATTGCCTAAAAACATTTCAAGATGTTCCCAGGCTTTAACTATGTATGGTGACTCTGGGGAGGTGAAAGTGGGGCTCCAGGAAATAGACTGGTTTAAGGTTTTGACATACCCACACCTATCTACAGAGTAATGAAAATAGTCCATAAGTTCTTCTCACCGGATGAAGGTGGTCTTCCCAGTGGAGTACTGTCCCACGAGGAGGACCATGGGCTTATTGTCAAAATCGGCATCTTCCAAGGCAGGAGAGTGAAACTCGTGAAACCTGTAATACTCTTCCAAAGGGAGCAGCTTGGTCTTGTAGAGTTTCTTGAGCCCCTCACTCACAGTCTGGAACACCTCCGGGTCCTTCCTTCTTCGGTCGTCATGTCCAAGCCAGCTGAACATCTTGGCTGAGGGTGTCCCAGCAGTCTAAAGCTATACTACCGCCTCTCCCAGGTTCCTCTTCTCTAGTCTTAAAGACAGGAAGAGAGCACCTGCCCAGCCCCCAACTCTCTCCGATTTGCTTCTTTTAAAAGGGAAGATGGCTAGCAAAAGTTGGCCCAATTTATTTTAAAATTATTATGATGAGAAGTTAAAAAAAAAAAAGACCCACCCCCAGCCCACAATCAGGGTACTCCGAATTCCTACACAGGACAGATACACCCTTTATCTCGCTGTTCCCTATGGCTCACCATCAGCCAGTCTAAGGCACAGACAGAAGCGGACCCAGGCTACAACTGACCTATCTGCTCCTTTATCACGCAAGGAGGGGCAATCTGGAATATACTCTCCCCTTCTCCTGAGGGCAATTCCAATGCCTTCTTCATCCAGCTAGAGAACTGCGTGGGAAGGCAGAGAACCTGTGACCCGAAGGACCTAAGTGCTATTTAGTCTCAACAATAAATGTCATATCTGCAATTAAAATGTCAAATAAGCTCCTTCCCTTCCACCTCCCCTAGCTGCAGCCAGTTCAGGGAGCTCTAGCTGAAGCTGCAATGGAGCGCAGAGTTAGAATTCACCCCCGCCCTGGCGCTCAGCGAGCGCCTCCCAGACGCCCGGGGAGTGGCGTGTGTCCCACTGTGCTCCGGAGACTGCACAGTCCAGGTCGCCACGGGAGGAACCCGCTGTGCATCCAGCTCCGGCTCAGCTCAGCGTCTGCGGACAGTCCGGCGGCAGCGGCAAGCGCGGCTGCATGCCCCAGCTTGTGCGGCTGGGTTTAAATGCCAGCCCTGCAGGAAACCGCGGGGCATAGGAAGTGCCGACTACTGGCAAGAGCCTTGCGCCGTACTGGGCGAGGTGAAGCAGCGCAGGGAGCCGCCATGCTTGTGGGCAGGGCCAAGGAAGGCGGGTGGGGGAGCGCTCCTGGAATCCTCAGCAGCATCAGCCGCAGCATCAGCAACATCAGCTGCGCTAGCTCGGGAATGCGGCCGTGCTGCTGCTGAGTCCAGGTGTGGCTGCGGGGGGCTCAGCGCCCTCCTGGGGACAGGACACGACGCTAAGGAACACTCGAACTGAGCATTTCTCTGCTTTTCCCTTGCAGCGACCCCATCATGGAAGGCTGTTTGAACTGTTCGGAAAATGATCTCTCTTGAATTTAGAATTCCTTCCCCTGCCTACCCCCAGATTCCAGCTGTGTGGTATTTACCAAGATTAAAGATACAACTGGACTAATCAATCTCTGCCCCGGCGTGAAAGGAGGAATCTTTTACGTTTCAGTCAGCTCTCTTTAATACAGTGGTTTCTTAAGAACCTAGTCGAGAAGGGGAAAAGTTGATTAGGATTTATATTCTTTACAAAACATTTAATTTATTCTTTTGCTTCTATCTGCTTCCTCTATGCCCTCAGGTTATTTGGGCTGGGGTGGGTAGGGAAGAATCCAGGCCTGTGATTTCATTTCCGTAGAAAACTCCCAGGGAGGATCTGGGATTTACAGTCTGGGAGGGTTGTCATGGGCGAACTAAGGGAATTAAATTACTTGCCCGGCGTCAGGGCACGTAAATTATGTGTATTATAGCCTGGATTTAAACTTACGTCTCCTGACTCCAAGGCCAGCAATATGTCCACCACCTCGTGTTGCTAGGAATTAGGCTACTGAATACAAATAAATTTATTTTCTCTAATGTGACCAAAACCCAATTTCACTCTCTCATGCAGCCATTCTCCATTATACTGCTGCTGTCAAGAGACAAGGAAAATAGCTGTTCCTGTGGCTTTGTTATGAGAGCAGCCTTGTGAGGAAAAAAATAATTGTAATTTATGTTGCTTATACTTAGATATGTAGGTATTGTTTCCCAATATACAATTTAAGTATCTTGAGGGTAAGGGCAATTTTATTACTTTCCTTATTATCTCCAATGTCCTAAAGAAAGCCTGGTAAAGAGATATGAGTAGCAATATGACAAAGTGGATAGATCCCCTGTCTTGGAACTGGCTTGGAATCAGAAAGTCTTGAGTTCAAATCCAGACTTAAACACTTAGTATATGACTTTTAATTACTGTCTTTTGGGATTTCTTGCAAAATGGAAATAATAATGGCATGCTACCTCTCTGGGTTGTTGTGAGAATCAAATGAGATTATTAAAAAGTACTTAGCATAGTGCCTGGCACATAGTAGGGATTATATAAATCCTAGCTATCATTATCATCGTTATTATACATGAGTGACTAAGTTATTTAGTAAGCATTTATTATCAATTTATTATATGCCAGACACTGTGCTAAGCACTGGGATATGAAGAAAGGCAAAAGATATTCCTTATCTGAAGAGATTCTTTAAGGCTTAAAATTGTTGTAAGATGAGGATGAACCTGACCAAATCCATGTGGAAGAAACCTATGCTGAAGATGACACTTAAGGCAAATGCAATGAATGATCACTCAGAGAATGATTTCTAAGATATTTCAAAGAGGGAATATTCCAAAAAGAATGGGAAAGATCACAGGTGAAACTATTACTAAAAAGAAAAAAAAGAATAAAAATGATATCAGTCATTTCTGACCCACATGCCTATCAGTTTTCTTATATCTAGGAAATCTTTATGGAAATGATCTTTCCATCTATAAAAATTATCTTTGGTGAAAACATGACAAAGAGATAAGAGTTTTACCAATTATTTTCAACACTTTTGGTTTTTTACTGTGTCTTCCTAACTTTTAGCACCATGCCTGGAACATAGTAGGCTCATTATAAAGTTGTGGTTAATTGAATCCATTTGACTACAGTGGAACACATCTTTATAGTCACATAACTGAAAGTTTGAAGATACGGCTCTATTCATTATTTATTTATTTTTTGAAAGACACTTGACTTGAAAAAATAAAGTAAATAAAAATGCATTATTGTTTGGATTTATTTATTGCCATCTAGTCCCACACATGAAAAGAATATCTAATATAACCTCTCTAACAAGTAATTTTCTAGCCTTAGTTTGTAAGGCTGTAATACCCTGCAAATCCTCCCCCCTCCATACTCCATTTCACTTTTGGACATCTTGAATAAATTGACCTCATCACTACTTTCAATCCATTGCTTCCTGTATTGTCATCTTTTCTTCTCCATCAGACTGTGAACTCCCCAAGGGTGTTCTTTTACCTTTCCTTATAGGCACTTAATAAGTGCTTATTGAATAATTGACTGACTGATCAGGGCAGGATGAAATAGAAATATAAATCCCCTGTTCCTGGAAATCATTCCCTTCTTAATATAATCCAAGATTACATTAGTTTATTTGTCAATAACTCTTTCAAGTTAAAAAAAAATTGTGTTCAATTAAAAAAATAAAAGTTTGTTTAGTTTGCAACTCAATCATACAAATGCCCAAGAAAACCATTGTACTTTGGTATATAGCCGAAGTGTTTTATTTGTTCTTCCTATTTCATCACACAGAATATTAAAAAGATATGTACACAAGAGTGAAGCTTTAATCAAGTTAATGTTTGTTGCTTCACCAAGGACCTTATTTAGTGCACCAACTTTTTTGTTTTTAAATTGGAGTGTATAGCAGTGAAGAATATAATGACTATTGATACAATTTGGTGCCGCTGCCTGGATTTTATGCTAAGGCACTAGCAGTTTTACCCACCACTTTTTCCCTTACCATTATGACAGATGTCAACACAGTAGTCCCAGGATAAACCACAAAACTCAAGAATTTTATTCAATGTTTTGAATATTTCAGCACCACTTGTATTTGTTGCCAAGCATTCATATGAAAGAAAGTTTTCTTTGATGATTAGTTGGTACTGGATGAATACAAGGAAAACAACAAGGTTCATAGATTCATTCATTTGTAAGGCGAAAAGACAATTCTGCAGAGGAGCTAGTAATTTGGTCTTCCTGTTTACAGTTAAGTCTTTAATTCTTCGGTCATGTTACCTCAGGAAAACTCTTCTGTCCATCTGTGAGAAAATGAGAATGTTTTTAAAAAGGCAAATAATTTATTAGTATTATTATGAAAATAATTATGACCTTGCATACCCACTTGGAAGGGCACTGGACCTTCCCCATGGGTCTTTGGACCACATTTTAATAATCACTGAGCTAGATGACCCCTAGGATGCCTTTTGGCTCTGAACTGGTGGTCCTGTGGTACTGTGGCAGAAAAGAAATCATTGAGAATATGTATGGCAGATTATAGAATAATAAATGATTAAAGGGACAGTTTTATAGAGATCTTAGGAAGATTCTTATGAACTGATGTAGAATAAAGTGATCAAAAACAAGAACAATTTTAAAAATAACTTACAAATAATAACAATATTATAAAGAAAAACAATTTGGAAAGACTTGAAAATTCTAATGAGTTGCAATGACTAACCACAATTTTAGAGGACCAAGGATAAAACATGCTACTCATCCCCTAAAAGATAGGTTAGGAACTAAAAATGAAGAATAAGGCATATGGTTTTGAAGACAACACAATAGGGGAATTTATTGTTGTTTGGTTATGTATATTTGTTATATTTGTTTCTTCTTCCCTCCTTTCCTTCCCTTTTCTTTTCCTCTTCTTTCTTAATTTCAGGGCTATGGAAGGAAAGGAGTTAGGATTAGAGATAGGATAGATAAAAATTTAAGAAAAAAATGAAATAAAACAGGATCATCGAAACATTTTTTTTTGTAACAGAAGAGAACAGAAGGGAGGTCAGGAAGAAATCACAGACAAACAGGGAAGTTTTGAAAATTATATTTTAAATTTGCCATATATTTTAAAAAGAAAAGCAAGTTGTACATAACAGATTTACAGATATATGTAAATTTTTAATTACTATTTTACAGTATGCATGGAAATCCTGTAATATTTGGTGTTTGTTAAATTTAAGAATTAAATTTAAAACAATAACAACAAAGGAAAACACATATAACTGGAAAAGGAGGCATCCCTATTTAATATCCCAAGATATTGAAGAGAACCAGAGAAAGTCATCTAGGGATATTAGATACTTTGTGGAGAATGTATGTAATGACATGGGCAAGAATATCATAAGATAAGAAAGCATGGAGGATTTTATACCAGTAAGGGGAACATATTATGGAAGAAACCATGGAGAGGAGGAAGGGAGGGAAGAGAATGAGCATTTTTATAATACCTATATTTGAAGCACTACACTAAGAACTTTTTTAAAAACAATTATTATCTTCTTTGATCTTTACAATCCTACAAAGTAGGTGCAGTTATTATCTTCCTTTTACAGTTGAGGAAACTGAGGCAAACTGCAGTTAAGTAACTTTTCTGGGATCACATGGCTAGTATGTATCTGAGGTCCAATTAGAATTTGGGTCTTCGTGACTGCAGGCTCATTTTCTAACCATTGCATCACCAACTGCTTCCACGAAGGTATCCAAGTATATGAACTGAGAATAATGTCATTTTATTTCCCTTTCCCGTTAGTATTCTTGTTTGTCTTTGATCAATACGTATTCCTAGAGGTACCAAGTTGATCTTTAGGTCCATTAAGGGATCAAAAAAAAAAAAAGAAAGAAAGAAAGAAAGAAAGAAAGAAAGAAAGAAAGAAAGAAAGAAAGAAAAATTAAGGCTTTGAAACAAAAGTTTTCCAAAGTTTGGAATGAAAAATCTGATTCCAAGAACAGTCACCTCCCTTTAATGAGGCTTTTCACTTTATTCTAGGAACATAAATGGGAAGGGTTGTTTTGAAATAAGACTCTTGGTTAAAGGCTTAAAGAAATGTTGATACTAGTGAATGCAAAAACATTTTGTTTATACACAAGTCCCCTTAGAAGAGAATTTCAAAACAAACTGGAGTCTAGAAAGGTTTAAATTTTTATATGATACATTATAACAGTTTACCCTTAACGATGACGCATTCTCAATCGGAGGACTAATTTCTAATCTGCAGTACTCCACTTACTAGGTATAGGGTGTGTTCAGGAAAGACTAGTGCCTCTGCTGTAAGGGCTGCTGAGCTCTTTTTCAGGGCTTCTTTCTAGCTGCGGTGTCCCCTCAATCCACCTAACTCTCACCTGTAGCTCCAAAAAGCTATAGCATACACAGTGGCCACACAGTAAACCATTTCAGCAGATGGGCTAAACCAGGGTGAGAGTAATTGAAGGGTCTTCCCCTGGGGCAGTGAGAATGACTTGTTCTGATGGCTTTGAAGCAGCTGAAACAGTAGATGTGGAGCATTGGGAGGTGGTTAGACCTCAAATATCAAGACCATCTGTTGCATTTCAACCTATCACCAATTATCTTGATTCTGTCCTACCTGTGATGACTCTGAGAAAAAGAGGCTGATGACTTTTGTGCAACTCTGCCTTAAATCTAATTTGTGCACAAATCAAAAGATATCACCCGTACCATTTTAACATATTTACCTAACTCAAAGTCCTATGGTAACAGGCAAATGACAAAGCATCAGATGCAGGTATAGTGGGAGCTGGAGTCACGGTCCTGCCCACAGATCATATAGCTGTCTTCTCACTGGAAGCAGTAGGGAGATTTGGCAGCCTCCTGGGTGTCTGAGCAGGCTTTTAAAGTTCATACTGCTCACATCATGGTGTGATGAAGGGGCTAGAAAAGGGTCCCTAAAAATTGTCTGCTTGCACAAGCCTGGTCTGATCACCCTGGAAGATGGGGATCCCACCCTATGGTCAAAACACCAAAAAAGTGCAAAAAGTTCTGCAATGATGATTCCATTCACCCATGAAATGTGTGCATACTTGTAGACAACACAAAATCCAGTAGACCTGAAAGATGAATAGCTCTTTTTGTGAGAGAACTCAGCAGGTATTGCATCCAAATAGGAGCCCTGAGTGAATCAAAGCTGACAAATGAAGGCTAGCGTACTGAAGTTAGAGCTGGATACATGTGGTGTTTTTTGAGTTTGTTTGAGTAGCTGTAGTGAAGGGGAATGCTGTGAGGTTGGTGTAGATTTTGCAATCAAAACTTATCTAGTCAATAAACTTGTGTGTCTCCAAAAAGACAGGCTCATGATAATGCAATTGTTATTTAAAGAAAAATGTCATGTCACCATCATCAGTGCCTATGCTCCTATCATGACAAATCCTGATGAGGTCAAAGAAAAATTCTACAAACACCTAGAGATCCTTATCATCAATGTGCCAAGAGAGAATAAGCTTATAATTCTGAGTGCAGAGAAGGTTCAGACTACCAGACATGTCAGGAAATTTTTGGGAGGAATGGAGTCAGAAATAGCAACAGCAATGGTCACTTACTATTGAAGACTTGTTCATCTCATGACCTTCTAATCATTAACACTGTCTTCCATTTGCCTAAATGCAATAAAATTTCGTGGATGCATCCTCGTAGCAAACATTGACACTTAACAGACTATGAGACTGTAAGGAGAAGAGACAGGATGTGAGAGTGATGAAGATAAGGTGTGATAAAGAGTGCTGCATTGATCATATTTGCATTCACCAAAAGTGGCAGCCCCAAAGTAAAAATGACCGCCAAAAGAATTAATGTAAATAGGTTAGAACATTTCTCTGAGTTTGTTTCAAACTTCAAAGGAAAGTTGAGCCAACAAATAGTTAGCAACAATGGAGCAGAAAAAGAATGGGCAATTTTCAGAGATTTGGTGTATAGCTTTGCATTTGTTCAAATGGGTCACAATACTTGTGAACATCAAGATTGGTTTGATGAAAATTTTGAGGAAATTTAGAAACTTCCAAATGAAAGATGAGAACTCCATAGAATCTACCAGCAGGATAGTTCATTCACTTCTAAGATGGCAACATTTAATTCTATCAAAAATAAAATTTAAGTAAAGCTTAGAGAGATATAGAATTTTTGATTCAGTAAGAAAGCAGATGAAATTCAGTTTTATTCTGATCATAATAATCAAAAGTACTTTTATGATGCATTGAAGGTTATTTATGGGCCAAAGACCTATGGTGCATCTTCATTACTCAGTGCTAATAGAGCCACACTAATTAGGGATAAGGAGATAATCCTAGAGAAGTAGGCTGAACACCTCCATTGTGTTCTCCATAAACCATCATCAATCAATATTAAAACCACTGAACATCTACTTCAGGTTGAAGTAATCCCTCCCTAGTTGAAATTTCAACTGAAAAAGAGGTTTTGGGTGCCTTTAGGCTCCTATCATGTGGCAAAGCACCTACTGCTAATTTTATTCCAGCTGAGATTTACAAGGTGAGGGGCCAATTGCTCATACAAAAGCTGGCTGAACTTTTTTTAGATTATATGGTAAGGAGAGGTTAAACCTCAAGGACTTCAAGGATGCCTTCAGTGTCCATCTCTATAAAAGTAAAAGAAATAGGTTATCCTGTGACAACCATGGGCAGAGAGGGGTCCTCTCTCTTAGTCACTGTGGGCAAGATTCTTGCCAGAGTATTCTTTAATAAATTGATCCTTCACCTGGAAGATGATCATCTACCTGAGAACTAATGTGGCTTTATAAAGGGCAGAACAGTCGATGTAGTATTTTCTTCCTGACAACTCCAGGAGAAATGGCAGGAGAAGAACAGAAGTTTGTACATAACATTTCCAGATCTAACCAAGGCCTTTGATACTGTCAGTCCTGAAAACTTATGGAAAATTATGTTGAAATTTGGTTGTCTGGGAAATTCTTTAGTATTGTTCATCACTTTCATGATGGCATGTTTACCATCCAGGTTCTGGATAATGGATGATGCTCTCATGTGTTTCTTGTCATCAATGGAGTAAAACAAGACTGTGTGCTTGCTCCCATGCTTTTTAGCATGATTTTTCAGCCGTGTTGTTAAATGCCTTCGACAAGGACAAATATGGCATCAAGATCAACTACTGCATTAATGGTAAATTCTTCAACTTGATAAAGCTACAAGCCAAGACTAAAGTGGAGGGAGTGTGGGTGCATGATTTCTTGTTCATAGAAGATTGTGTATTCAGAACACCTTCTGAAGCTGAGATGCAACCAAGTATGGATTGCTTCTCTGTTGCTTGTGCTAATTCTAGCCTAACAATGAACACCAAGAAAACACAGGTTCTCCATCATCCATCACCATACTAATCACTCGTGGAACCATCAGTTGCAATAAATGGAAAGGTTTTGAATATTGTGTATATATTCTTATTTTGGCAGTATCCTTTCCAGGAATGTAGACATTGATAATAAGATTGACACATGCATTGATAGAACTAGCTCAGTGTTTGGGAGGTCCCAAAGTGTAGGAGAGAAGTAGTATTAAGCTGAAATATTGTTGCATGCTTGTGAAACCTGTGAAACTGAAACAGTATATTACCATGCCAAGAAACTGAATAATTTCCATTTGGATTGTCTTAGGAAGATTCTGAAGATCACCTAGCAGAATAAGATACCAGATGGAGACTCTTCCTTGAACGAAATTGCCAAGCATTCCAACTGTACTGGAGAGTACAACTCTGACCAGCCACATTGTTTGAATGCCAAATGTACACTTGTCAAAAAGACTGTTTTATGGCGAACTCACACAAGGCAAACACTCATGTAGTTATCAGAAAAAAGTGGTGCACGGGCACCCTCAAAGTCTCTCTTAAGAACTTTGGAACTGATTGTATGAGATACTGTCATAGGATTGTCCTGCATGGCATGACCTCATCAAAGTAGGTGCCCTACTAAGCAAAGCAGAATTGAAATAGCTCAAAAGAAATGTGAGGTTTGCAAATTTGGAGAATCCACCCCATATGTTCCCATGGACTATTTGTGTCCAACTTGTGATAAAGCTTTCTGAGCTCATATTGTTCTGATCAGCCACAGTTGGACACATTGTGACTTGATAAACACAGTGATGTCATTTTGGTCTTCTTTGAGAATGAAGGACAACAGCCATTCCATTTCTACTTGTGGGGTTTGGGGCAAGTTCTGTTCCCCTTTGTAAAATGAGGGGGCTGGACTAAATGGCCTCTAAATGGAAGCTCCAGGAGGAATTTGGCAATAGGGAAAGGGGTAAACCTTAGAAAAGGATATTCTGGCTTGAAAATGAAACAGAGAAGATGGATATTCCAAAGTGAAGTGACCCCCATCTACTGAGGGAAATTTCAGGATGAGATAGGGCATGATTTTGAAATCTAGAAACAAGGAACAGAGCCAGGTAGAGAGGAATGAATGCTAGCCGGGGCATATGAGGAATAAAAAATTAAAAAAAAAAACTATGAAATTATCTTGGAAAAATAGGATGGATCCAGATTTAGAGTGGCTTTCAAGGCTAAAAAGAAAATTTGGTGTGTTATCCTAGCAGCAATAGGAAGCTAGTGGACTCTGATTATATGACTAATAATCTTTGTTCTGATTCTATTAAAATTCATAATTAAATGAACATGATGACTTGAGTGTTGGGGGTGGAATTGGCTACAATTTTCAGTTTTAGAGTACCATGTTTTGAGTGAGCAACATGGAAAAATAATTGGAGAAGTAAGGAAAATTCAAAACTCGGGGGTCATTTTTACTGAAAGGAGTGGAGGGTTTTGTTTTTTTTAAAAAATGTATTAACAAAAGTCCACTTTCTTTCTTTCCCACTCCCTCCTCTTTTCCCGACAGAGAAAAAGAAAACCTTTGTTACAAACATGTATAGTCAAGTAAAACAAATTCCCATATTGGTCATGTACAAAAAATATGACTCATCCTGTATTCTGAGTCCATCACCTCTCTATCCAGAGGTGAGTAATATGTTTTAACTTAAGGTCCTCCAAATTTTGGCTGGTCATTGCATTGATCAGAGTTCCTAAATCTGTCAATATTATTATATTTAAAACATTCATATTATTGTATAAATTGTTCTCTTGGAACTTCTTACTTCATGCTTCATCAGTTCATGCAAGTCTTCCCAGATTTTTATGAAACCATCCCTTCATCATTTTTTTTAACATAATAAAATTACTCCATTACATTCCTATAGCATAACATGTCCAACCATTTCCTGACTAATGGTTTCCTCAATCCCAGTTTCTAATTGTCTGACACTATCAAAAAAAATTCGTTGTAGATATTTTTGTTCTTTTAGATTTTCTTTCCCTCTGTCTCTGTTTCTGTCTGTCTGTCTCTATCTCTCTGCTCTCTGTCTCTCTCTCTCTCTTTGAATAGAATTAGTAGTGGTAACATTGGGTCAAAGAGTATACATAGTTTAATAGATTTTTGGACTCAGATCTAAACTGCATTTCAGAATGCCAGGACCAATTTATAGGTCCATTTATACCTTAATATAAGAGGTTAGCTTTGGAACACACTATCAGAAGCTAGTGTTATGCAGCACTTTTGTGCCTCCAAACTGCCACCAAGTGGATGATAACAGAATTACATAATATAATAGCAGGAAAGGAGTAGGAATTCACCTAATCTTAAACATACCTGAATATGAATCATCCCTTAATATCTTCAATACTTATACTTGAAAATTTGCTTTCAAGTGATAGGGGAAAGTCACTGCAGGCAAAAGCAGCCCATTACATTTTTGAACAGCTCTAAATATTATGATTTAAATAGGACAGAGCAATGGAGAAATGAACTAGAGAAGGAAATGGCAAACCACTCCACTATTTTTGCAAAGAAAACCCCAAATGGAGTCAGATGCTTTTACTCACGTGAAGACAAAATCTGTCTCTCTGAAACTCCTATACATTGATTGCTCTTAGTTATAGCCTCTAGGGCCAACCAGAAAAAAAAATCTAATTTCTTTAGTGCAAGACAGATTTTCAAATACTTGAATATAATTATCATATTCAAGCAAAGTGTAGTGGCTTAAGTGCTGACCTTGAAATCAGAAACACCTGGGTTCAAACTGTATGAGCATTAGTTCCCTTATTTATATAATAGGAATAATAATACTTAGGGCATTTAGGTGATGCAGTGGATAGAATGCTGGGTCTGGAGTCAGGAAGACTCATCTTTTTAAGTTATTATCTGGTCTTAGATATTTATTAATTTTGTAACCCCGACGAGTCACTTAATCCTGTCTGCCTTAGTTTCCTCATTTATAAAGTAAGCTGGAGAAGGAAATAGAAAACCATCCTAATATCTTTGTCAAAAACACAAAACCCCTAAATGGCATCATGAAAAGTTGAACAATTGAAATGTCTAAACAACTAGGTAATACCTGTATTGCCTTGCAGGGTTGTTGTGAGTTTGAATGATAGAATATTCATAAAGCACTTTGCAAACTGTAAAACATGAAATATAGAATGTCATTTATCTCCAGCCAGATGGTTGCTATTTTTGTACATGATATTCTATGTCTCATCTCCATGTCTTTATACTGATTATCTCCCATACTTATAAGGCTCTCTGTTTCTCAACTACATCTCTTAGAATCCTTAATTTTCTAAATTTGTATGTATTCTTACCTGTGCAGAGTTTTTTTTTCTTCTCCCAGTAGAAGGTATATTTTTTGATAGCACAGGCAGTTTTTTATTCTTTTCTTTTCTTTTGTTTTTGCACTCTCAACATCAAGTACAATTCCTGGAACATAATAGACAATAATGCTTAGTAAATCAATAATTGAATTATTCTTCAAGCTAAGGACATCCAGGTTCTTCTGTTAATCCTCCTATTACATGATCTCTAGTTCTTTCACCAACCTGATCGCTGTTTTCTGGACACACTCCATTCTGTCAATTTCTTTCTTTAGTATGGAACTCAGAATTGAATACAATTCTGCAAAATGGCTAATACAGTAGGATTATCACCTCCCTCATGTTGATCATGCTTCCATAAATACTGCTAATGATCATTATATTGTTTGATTATCATTGCATACTGCTAATTCACATTGAGATTTTTTTTCATATTAACTATTTCCTTAACTATTCTAGTATTTATTCATTTTCATTCATTAAAATATATTTTGATTTCCTGTTAGCTCTTGTCTGGTATGTTGTAGGAGGAATCTCTTTTCAAATATAGGTTGGATTAGATGGCCACTAAATTTTACAAAGGTAAAATTCTTTCATTCTGTAATATTTAACCAAACTCTATGCTGTCTTTCATATCTATCTATCACCAGTTTTAAAACAGAAGGTCATTTTCTTTCAAGGATATCTTTATTTCTACTTTAATATCAGTTGCCACCTTTTTGGCCATAATCAGATAAAAATACCCACTTTACTGCCTTTTCCTTTGCTTCTTAAATAAAAAAAATTATTAGGAAGGTCAATGAATAATTAATCAGTTATTCTACCTTTAGCAGAGATTAATTGATCTTTACTTGATGTTTAGATGGTTGAAGGTCCCCATCATTATTTTATTTTTTTTTACAAAGCAATTGGGGTTAAGTAATTTGCTCAGGGTTACACAGCTGGGAGGTATTAAGTGTTTGAGACTCGATTTGAACTCAGGTTCTCCTGACTCCAGGGCCAGTGCTCTATCTACTGCCTTCCAGCTTCCCCTTCTTCTTCATTTATATTTATTTCTACTACAAGTTTTTAGTCTGTCCAAAATACATTTTCCCAAATATGTATTTATGTTAACATAGCACCTTTTGTTAAAATTACAGTATTAGTAAACACTAATCATGGGGCAGCTAGGTGGCACAGTGGATAGAGCACTAGTCCTGAAGTCAGTAGGACCTCAGTTCAATCTAGTCTCAGACACTTAACATTCTTTAGCTGTGTGACCCTGGGCAAGTTACAACCTCAATTGCTTCAGCAAAAAGCAAAAAATAAACATATAAATAAACACTAATCATGCTAATATGATCAATCCATAAAATTACCATTTTGTATCAGATTTAAAAATATTCTAAAACAGGTACCTTATGGCTTAAAAACAGAACAAAAACAAATGCCTTTTCATTATTCACTTAAATTAACCCTTATTTTCCAAGTTACTTTTAGAAAATTATTTAACCTGAATCCCAGGAGATACTTTCTTTCTTTCTTTCTTTCTTTTTTTCTTATATTCAGGTAAATTTTATTTATTTATTTATTTATTTTATTAAAGCTTTTTATTTGCAAAACATATGCATGGGTAATTTTTCAACATTGACCCTTGCAAAGCTTTCTGTTATAAATTTCCCCCACTAGTCCCCACCCCTCCCCTAGATGGCAGGAAGTCTACTACATGTTAATTATTTTAAAATACTTGAGAAATCGAATATATGTATACATATTTTTTACAGTTATCTTGCTGTGCAAGAAAAGTCAGATCTACAAGAAAAAAAAATCCGAGAAGGGAAACATAATGCAAGCAAACATCAATAGAGAGCATGAAAATGTTATATTGTGGTACACATTCATATCCCTCTCTCTGGGTGTATATGGCTTTCTTCATCACTGAACAATTGGAACTGGTTTGAAACATTTCATTGCTGAAGAGAGCCATGTCCATCAGAATTGATCATCATATAGTCTTGTTGTCATGTATAATGATCTCCTGGTTCTGCTCATTTCACTCAGCATCAGTTCATGCAAGTCTCTCCAGGCCTCTCTGAAACCATCCTGCTGGTCGTTTCTTACAGAACAATAATATTCCATAACACTCATATACCATAATTTGTTCAGCCACTCTCCAATTGATGGGCATCCATTCAGTTTCCAATTTCTAGCCACTACAAAAAGGGCTGCCACAAACATTCTTGCACATGTGGGGCCCTTTCCTTCCTTTAAAATCTCTTTGGGACATAAGTCCAATAGAAACACTGCTGGGTCAAAGGGTATGCACACTTTAATAACTTTTTGAGCAAAGTTCCAGATTGCTCTCCAGAATGATTGGATCTGTTCACAGTTCCACCAACCATGTATCAGTGTCCCAGTTTTCCCACATCCACTCCAACATTTATCATTATCTTTTCCTGTCATCTTAGCCAATCTGAGAGGTGTGTAGTGGTACCTCAGAGTTGTTTTAATTTGTATTTCTCTGATCAATAGTGATTTGGAGCACCTTGTCATATGACTAGAAATAGTTTTAATTTCATCATCTGAAAATTGTCTGTTCATATCCTTTGACCATTTATCGATTGGAAAGTGTCTTGAATTTTTATAAATATGAGACAATTCTCTATATGTTTTAGAAATGAGGCCTTTATCAGAACTCTTAAAGGTAAAGATGATTTCCCAATTTATTGCTTCCCTCCTAATCTTGTTTGCATTAGTTTTGTTTGTACAAAAACTTTTTAACTTAATATAGTCAAAACTATCTATTTGGTGTTCAATTAAGAGTTCCAGTTCTTCTTTGGACACAAATTCATTCCAGGAGTTATTTTTTCAACAGCTTTCTAGTTGCTACTTCTGTCTATATCAGAGCCATTATCTGTTTATAGTTCTAGAGGCATTCATTATTACCTTAGATGCTCTTCTTTTTTTTTATTAGAAAGTTTCTATTTTCTGATTCTCCCATATTTCTCTTTGTATAAAGAGGAATGTCTTTAATGCTGAATTGTTCTAAATACAGGCTTCTCCCAAACATACACTTACCTCTAAAATGAGTTTTCTTTGAAAAAAAAATTACTGAAAATAATTAAAGTGATATTGTTCTTGTTCATTCTTCTTTCTCAAAGAGGACCAATGGCATTAAAGTGATGTCTTGCTTTGCAAGTGGATTGGCTTTAAGTGATGCAGAGCTGTTCAAGGTCACCAGCTTTTCCCTTGGAGTGTATATGTTGACTGTTAAAAATATTTCTTTTGATTCAAATGAAGATGTATTCACATGAAAACTCAATGTTTTCTCCATTTTTGTCACATGTTGTCATTGTCTTATCTGTAGACTATACTTAAGTTTTGTATTAGCTAGGTTTCAAAATAGGTGGTAGGGCAGGGGAAGGGAGAGGAATGCTCAACTAAGGAGTAAATGGCCAGTTATATAGATAAGAGCTTCACTTCCTCACAGCTGTCCAATCAAGTCATGATTTAAAAAAAAAAAAACAATAATAAAAAACCCAGACTCATCAGGGCAGCAATTACTGTTATGGCCCTTCATTTTATCCTACTGCTAGTATATAGTTGTCAATGTACAGCTCCTTACACTTATTTAATAACTATTAGCCCAACCTGCTTGGGTATGAATGTTAGAAAATTGTTCCCACTACAGCCCAGTGCCTTTTTAAAGGAATTTTACCTGTTCCCCCTTTCTTAACCTTTTTTTTTTTTGAAATATATTTGAAATGTAGTAGAATAGGCAAAGTTTCCATTTTCCTCAAAATAAAAATAATAATAACTAAATTTATATAGTGCTTATTATGTACCAGTAATTGTGCTAATTGCTTTACAATTATCATCTCATTTGATCTTAACAACAATCCTGGAAGGTAGGTACTAATATTATCCCTATTTTACAGATTAGAAAATTGAGCCAAATAGATTGAATAACTTGCCCTGGGTCACACAGCTATGAAGAGTCTGAAGTTGGATTTGAACTTAGATTTTCCACATTCCAGGCTTGGTTCTCTATCCACTGCATCCCAAACAAAACAAAATAACAATCATTTTTAAGGGGTTAAAAGCCTGATAATTGCTTCCCTTCTTTTATTTACCACTGGGGAACCAAAACATGGCAGTAAGTTTTCTGTAGAAAATGAATTGTGTTTTGTTTTGTTTTGTTTTGTTTTGTTTTCATTGATATTGCCAAAAGGTTAGCAGAACAAATCCAGAGCATCTTCCCAGCATTTCCCAAAGATTACTTGGCTTCCAGCAATACCTCTTTGTAACTGTAGGAGATATGAACAAAGTCATCTTTCTGGGTTACTTCAGCCCAAGTAGGGGAAGCTGAAGAAAAAAAAGAATCCCTACCATACTTAGGTGAGATTGTCAAGGTAGTCCTGGGTAAACTGGTGGTTTTCTAGAAATATTTCCTCAGTCAGAGATCCCCTGAGGGTTTTCTTGAATTATGTTTATTAGATGAACTCAGCTCCACACTCCTCCTACCCCCTCCTCTAGTTTTAAAGGCAAATAAATTCAGCTCTCTGAAATAGCATGAGGATTATGGATGATGTCCTGGCAAGGTTTATAAAGGTTTATTAAAAAGGTTTATAAAAAAAACCTCTAGATTTCAAATCAGAGGACCACATTTTGAATAGCTGTGTTATCTTTATGATTCTGGGCAAGTCACATAACTACACTGAGCCTATTTCTCATCTATAGAAACCAAAGGATTGGACTAAAAAATCATTGCATTTAAAAATCTATGATTGATACTAAGATATAGCCCTTACTTTTATTTTTTTTTTCAGGTCCAAACTCCCATCATGGAAATTCCTTCCACCAGAGCAAATTGATAATTTGTCTGTAAAACTAGTAGCCTTAAGGAGTTATCTGGAACACTCAGAGGTAATTTAATTTTCCTGGGGTTGCAAAAGTGACAAGTAAGGAGTTGAATATCTCCAAAATCATTGAACTGCTTGAAATACTTAGTATTTTAAGTAAGTTACTCATAGTCACAGAATTAATATGTGTCAGAGTTAGGACTTTAAGCTAGGTCTTCCTAAGTATTTGGTCAACCTTCTTTCTATTATGCTAGAACCAATGCTTATTATATTTCCTTTCAAAAAATAATCCAATGATCTCATGAGTCTTATCATCAGAACTCAGCATCTGAGTGACTTGGAATCTCTTAGAACGTAGTGGTCCTTTATTTTAAGTTTATCAAGTATGCGGAATTTCATATTTATAAATTGTGGTCAATTGAAGAACTGATTTTTTTTTTCATAAATCCCAAGACTCCCAAAATTTAAAAATCCAGAAACAATGGCAACAACGGTATTATGCTATAGGAAAGCAGCCATGGTTTATTAGATATTATAAATACCCAGATAAAAAGAAGAAAATAAATGAAGTGCAGAGAGCTGTGTATGAGAAATCATTGAATTCCTAAGTACAGAAGTTTGAAAAGACTGCTAATAGCTGCTGAAGTCCACTAGGTGGTGCTTCTCATCAGGATGTATCACTGGCAGAAATGATTATATTTTGAAAGGCATATGCTAGACAATGGGCAAGAATCACTTTGGTTGTTAAAATCTAAAGGAAGGATACTTTTTATTTGGATGGATTTATGGTATATATCATTACTAAGAGTATGTTCTTTACTAGAGTATATCACAACCCATTCCTACCTTTTCATTGCATTCAATCTTGGCCATGTCTCTCCAGAAATACTTGGTAAGAGCTGCTTAATATACTAGAGGCTTGTTTCAGGTTTTTTAATAGTTCATGCAGTCCAATGCACTATTCAGGCTGTCCATCTGTTATCTTTTGTGGCTGACAACCTTTAATTCTGGAAAGACACTTCCCTCTTCAAGGAGATGCTTCATGGGTGGATCATTCTATCTCATGATCTTCCTTTTGCTCTTTAAATCACTAGCAAATTCTATTCTCTTGAAAATATACTACTCCATGATTTACAGCCACAGGGTTTCACCAGGAGAAAAGTTCTGTTGGAGGGGAGAACGGTTTAGGATTATTGAAACTATTACACAATTTCTTAAATGTACTCCAACCCATGCCATTCCTCCTATTAAATTCTGGGATCAGATAATAATAATTAATAATAATAAAAGTTTATATCTATGTAGTGCTTCAAGTTTTGTAAAATATATAACAGTTATTTTCTCATTTCATCCTCACAACAACACCAAAGAAGGTAATAAAATATTATATCCTCATTTTGCAGGTGAAGAAACTAGGCTGAGAGAGATTTAGGGCCTTGCCAGTGGTCCCTGTTTTGAGGTAGGTCTGTGCTTTTTGACCGTCCTCTGGCATAACAGAATACCTCCTGGAAGGATGTAGGGTTGCATTGTTGATGCTTACTTTCCAAAATTGTGCTTACAGCACCATGAGAAGATGCAGCTATTATCAGGTTAAGTTCTTGTAAGTTTAGTTGTGAATTAAGTTGTGGTTCTTGACTCCAGTTTACATCATGAACCAGTCAGAGACATCCAAGGGAAAACAACCCCTTAGTGAGTTCAGATACTGGGAATAACATGTAAAACAATGGGAATCAGTTTAATGAAAAACATTATTGCAAGTAATGAGTTAGAGGAGGAAAGGAGGAGAGGAAAGGGAGCCCAATTTATGACTCACATACTAACATAGAATGTGATTCATGTAAGAGTGATAACTTTGTTAGGGAGCATTGTTGGACCCATTCAGTAGGAAGGGCATGCTATAGTGGGAAAGTGTGCTCCTGCTGGAGGGGATGGTGTGTTCCAAGGTATCCTCCTGAGAGTGAACTTCTTATATTCTGATTTTAGGTGACCCACCTAGAGTTAACTAATGTGCATTATTGGGGTCAGGGCAAAAAATCTTTTTGGGGGATTTGTTAATCAGGGAGAATAGGTACTTAGGTGGATACAGTGTTGGTCCTGGAGTTAGAAATATCTGAGTTCAGATCCAGTCTTAGATATTTACTAGTTGTGTGGCCATGGGTAATTCGATTAATCCTTTTGCCTCAGTTTCCTCATTTGTAAAATGAGCTGGAGAAGGAAATGATGAACTAGTCAAGTATCTTTGCCAAGAAAACCCCAAGTAGGATCACAGTGTCAGAAATGCCTGAAAAACATCTGAAAAAAATCAAGTTATCAAGGAGAAAAACTGATGATACAATATTATTTGAGACATACCTGTAGTAACCTTTGAAATATATTATTGATAATATTTTTACATGAGTGTGTTCTGTAAGCCTACAGCTTCTTTTTTTAAAAAACTTTAAAAAATTCTGATTATATTTTATATTCTTTTAAAAAAACACATTTCCTTATGAATCATGTTGGGAGAGAAAAATCAGAACAAAAGGGAAAAACAAGAGAAAGGAAAAAAAAACAGAAGGAGAAGAAAAAAGAAGTGAATATAGCATGTGTTGATTTATGTTCATTTTCCTTAGCTCTTTGGATGCAGATGGTGTTTTCCATTCAAAGTTTATTGGGATTTTGTTGGGTTACTGAATGACTGAAAAGAACTAAGTTTTTCATAGTTTATTGTCATGCAAACTTGCTGTTATTGTGTACAATGTATTCCTGATTCTGCTTATTTGGCTCAGCATCAGTTTGTGTAAATCTTTCCAGGCCTTTCTAAAATCAATTTATTTATAATTTTTATAGAACAATAATATTGTTATTTTCATATACCACAACTTGTTTAGCCATTCTCCAACTGATGAACTTCTACTCATTTTCCAATTCCTTGCTGTCCCAGAAAAACTGCTACAAACATTTTTGCACATATTGGTCATTTTCCCTCCCTTTCCCCCATTATCCCATTTCCTTGGGATACAGACCCAGTAATGTCACTGCTGGGTCAAAGGATATGTACGTGGGTCTATGCTGAGTTTTTGACATATTATTTTTCATTTTCTCCAGCAATTTTGTGAAATAGTGAGTTCTTATCTCAGAAGCTGGAGTTTTGGGGTTTGTCATTGTTTATTGTGTCCTGTGTATCTAACCTATCCCACTGATCCTTTTCTCTATTTCTTAGTCAGTACCATATATCTTTGATGACTGCTGCTTTATAATAGAATTTTAGGTCTGGTACTGTTGCCTACAGCCTCTCAAAGTGAGACTGTCATGGTGTTCTCAAGACCACCTGGTCTAATATTCATAACAGCCTGACTTGGGACAATCCTCTGATCATTTAAGTTAGCCACCAGAATGAAATAAGATGCTCTTAAGTCATTCAACAATTAGCAAAAGGAGATTTACTTAGCCATAGCTGGGAAGGATATTCAACAAGAACATGCATCTTCAAGAAAGATGAGCAGAACCAGGAGAACATTGTACACAGTAATGGCAACATTGTATGATGATCAACTATGAATGACTTCGTTCTTCTCAGCAATACAATAATCCAAGACAATTCCAAAGGACTCATGATGGAAAATGCTATCCACTTCCAGAGAGTCTTGATAGAATCTTATTGCAGATAGAAACATACTATTTTCACTTTACTTTTCTCATGTTGTTTTTTTTTCTTTTGGTCTGTTTCTTCTTTCTAATATGGGTATATGTTTTGCATGATTGCACATATTTAACTTTTATCAAATTACTATTTCAGGAAGGTGGGAGGAAGAGGGAAAGAGAGAGAAAAATTTGAGCTCACATTTTTTAAACGAATGTTAAAAATTGTCTTTATGTGTAATAGAAAAAAATACTATTAAACAAACAAAAACATGTATCAAAGGCACCATGAGTTGATTCAGTTGAATGAAACTCCCTGCCTCTGAGTTATCCATTCTCAATCACAATCAACCTCAGAAGCAAACTAAAACCTTCCCAACTATTTTTACTCAGGTGAACACTTGATCCATCCAGAGGGTGGTCTCAATACCCTTTAAGAAAAACTAGTCCAAGCCGCACGGAGTCTGAAAGAGAAGAGGTGGTAATTAGGCTGTTGTTTTCATTACAGTTACACCACTAATAAGACTGAAGTAGTATTTGAACCTGGGTTCAAAGACTGGTGTTCTATCCATCCTACCACCTAATTAGAGCTCATAGTTCATCTGCCAAGCTTATGAACCAAGCTATGAACGTAGTGGAATTTCCATCTCACTACTTGAGATTAAATCAGAGAATATACATTCTTCACCCATTTGGTTACTTTCTGCTTGGAATTCTAGAACAATCTCTCTTAAGTGACTGTGAGCTTCACTGAGGAGCCCTTGCAGAGTTTCAGAGACTGATGATTTTGGAAAGTCCCTTCTGCAAATATGACTATCTGGACTATTACCATCTATCCTTTATCCAGTGGATGTTGTGCATATTCTCTATAAAATTGTTAGACACCTCTGGTGAACACGTATTTATTTATGTGTCTGCCTACCAAAGTCTTTTCCCTTCACCCTTGAAGTCTGAACCCAAGTTTGCCCTGTCTTGAAAGAACAATCTTCTCCCAAGCTACTGATCCAACTCTGCCCTGACATAGGCACATGGCTTTGTGTTATCCTTTTCTCTACCTATGAGAAGAATCTTATGCAGATTCTCTAGGCTTGACTCTAGGGTTTCAGCCATTTTTTAGACATCACATAATACAAATATTTAGAATCATTGAAGAAAGCCATCTCTGTGGTTGATCTATCAGGGAACAATATATCTTAAAAGATTCATGGGAAAATCTTGAAGGCTATCCTTTGAACTACTAAATCAAATGTAGTTTTGCAATCAACAAACAATAAACACAATGACATTTTGTATTTTTTACAATATTCAGTCAATTGTGAGACTATGAAGATATGGTCTATTATAGAAATGGTTTATTTAAGCCCAACTCTTCCCTTCTGTGTTTCCATCAAGGCTACCTTTTATCCATGCATTGACCACTCTGCTCCAATGAGATATTGTACATAAAAATGTTTGGTAAGGCTTCAAGAGCTGTATGAATGTCACATTTCAAAAGGCTTTCTTTTATAGAGATAAGAAAATAAAGCATATGGCTCAGTGATTGTTAATGTCTTCTCAACTACCATTTTTGAGGGGAACAAAACAATGGCATCTGTGTCATTATAATTTTTTTTCATTTTTCATTCTTTTGAAGTCTTTCTCATCTTAAGTTATCTTTAAAATAATTAAATAACACAGTACCTTTAAATAGTCTTTCTCTCAACATAGATTCCTTCTGTGGTCATTTGCTTGTGGACATTTGCTAGCTCCAACCCCAGTTTCTTAAATGTTGATTGTGAAACTTGAGTGTGTTATATTAAAAATTTTATTGGCTAAAAATGGTGATTATTTTTAATATATTAATGTATTTTGTACATTTGTGAAAAGGAGATCAAGACCTAAGCTTCCTTCTGTTTTGTAAAGTTGCTAGGAGGTAGAGGGGGATGTGAAGAGCTAAGATTTTTTTTGGAATACTAATATAAGACTGGAGGAAACTGAGAAGTAATAGGCTAGCTAAAATGAGCTAATTCAGAATCACTTGGGAAATAGTCCAATTATGGAACTTAAGAACAAGAACTAAAGGGCATGTATGTCAAGGAAGAAGAGCTCATCAAGAAGAAAAATTAGCAAGGTCTTTTCTGTAGACAGAGCTAAGAGGAAACACCAGATCCTGTGTTGAAGGAGGTACTTAGGAGTTTGTATCAGAAAACAAATGGTGTAGCTTGGGATCCTTCTATACAAACCAAGAAGGGGTAGATAGAAATAGCTCAATTTTGGACTGAAGGGGGACCTATGGATCCTGTAAAACCAAGAATCTAGACCTAGAATTGGGAGCTACAGAGTTTAATTGGAAGGTGTCAACAGGAAAACACTTCAAAGGGATGTAAAGCTTTTCATCTGAGCCAGTTTCTATGGAACCAACTGTGAGATTGTGCTTTGTGGTTTGTTTACTGTATATAATTTGATATTCTAGAGACTCTGTAAGAAAGATTCTTTGCTGACCCACAATTCACAGATTTTATACTACTCTTCAATTTTTAGAGATTTTTTTGCTATTGATGTCAGAATATCTAGCAGGAAAGAAATCATGTTCTGGCTTGAAGCACTTATATAATTTACTGTTAAAACAATTGCATAATACAATGTGAAGAAATTATTTTCTCGCTTCTCATTTCTATATCATCTCTTGTAGCTATAATTTTAAACACCTTCTATGTCACAATAGTATGAGCATGATTGGCTTGAAATAAAGTTACAAATCCAGCAGTTTACTTTAAGGAGGAGTGACTAAAATGGTAGATTTATAGTGAGAGAAACCTGAGTTCAAATCCTATCTCAGACACTTAGAGTTGTGTTACACTGAGTAATTCACTTAATTCCTTGTTTCCTCTGTCGATAGGATGGGAAAAACAGCATCTACTTCACAAGATTGTTGTGAGGTATCAAGAGAAATATTAATGTGTTTCACATCTTGAAACACTACATTAGGTATTAATTAACATTATTAAGTATTCTGTTTCTTTGGTTTCTTTATCCTTCCTTGCTTTCTTCCTTAACCTTTTGCAGTCTTCTGACTGGCTTTCTTATTCTACTTTTGTCACATATGGAGCAATATATTTTATCCCATTTGATCCTTGCAACAATTCTGTTATCTCCATTTTAAATATGTAGAAAATTGATATTCTGTCAAATGACTTTGTCAATGGTTACATAACTATAAAGTGTCAGAAGCTGGATTTGAACCCAGGTGTTTCTGACTCTGGCACTTGTAGAATCAAGTTCTATAGCTCTTTTTGTATTTTTTGCAATTTTTGCAAATTGCAATTTACCAAGTATTTTACATACATGACAACAGCCCCTCAAGATATTGCACTCCACATGTTACTGATGATGCAACAGAAAAACTAAAGGTTTTAAGGTTGAATATAGCCAAGCCAAGAAGCAAGTAGTGTTATATAAATATAATGGGTTATGAACACCCTGTAATAAATAATGAATATGAACATGGGAGGAAAGCATGAACTAATGCAAAGTGAAGTAAATAGAGCTAAGGAAAAGAATGTACAAAAGAATTATAATAATGTAAATGCCCTCCAAAAAAGTAAAGTCAAATACTACAATTTCAGTGGCAAAGGTTGATTCTCAAGAAAAGACAGGAGGATGTTCCACTGACAGATCAGAGATTCTGGTGGTTGAAAGATCCATACACTATCAGACTTGATTGATGTATTGGTAAGTTTTGATGAATTGCTTTTTTTTCTCTTAAAAAAAAGAACTTTATAAAAAATATGATATGGCTAGCTGGTTCAAGGAAAAGGAAAGAATATATTGGGATGTGAAGATGATATAAAAACTAAAGTTATCAATTAAAATTTTTGAAAATGAAAATAGCTGAGCCAGGACTATAATCTACATTTTCCAACTCCATATCCAGAACTCTTTCTATTAATAGGTAACATTTCATAGCCCTTCACAATTTAACAACTGTTGAGCATATATCATAAACCCTTAAAACAAACTTTAGAGGTGTTTTTATTCCCATTTTACTGACTAGGAAACTGATTTGTCCATTGCTTACATGAATGACATTCCCAGGACTCAAATCTAACTATAAGTCTGGCACTGTTTGTTTTCCTCCCTCTCTCCCTCTTTCCTTCCTTCCTTCCTTCCTTCCCTCTGTCCCTTTCTTCTTCCCACTGTCCCTTTCTTCTTCCCTCTCTTCCTTTCTTCTTCCCTTCCTCCTTTTTTCCCTCCCTCCTTCCCTTCATCCATTCCTCCCTCCCTTCTTTCTTTCTTTCTTTTTCTTTCTTTCTTTCTTTCTTTCTTTCTTTCTTTCTTTCTTTCTTTCTTTCT
>JAJPUD010007878.1:65169-99431 GCA_023553655.1 Myrmecobius fasciatus | reverse complement strand
AGACCAATTTCCCTAATGAATATTGATGCAAAAATTTTAAATAAGATATTAGCAATGAGATTACAGAAAGTCATCCCCAGGATAGTACACTATGACCAAGTAGGATTTATACCAGGGATGCAGGGCTGGTTCAATATTAGGAAAACTATCAGCATAATTAATTATATTAATAACCAAACTAACAAAAACCATATGATTATCTCAATAGATGCAGAAAAAGCCTTTGACAAAATCCAACACCCTTTCCTATTAAAAACACTAGAGAGTATAGGAATAAATGGGCTTTTCCTTAAAATGATCAGTAGCATCTATTTAAAACCATCAGCAAGCATCATATGTAATGGAGACAAACTAAAACCATTCCCAATAAGATCAGGAGTGAAACAAGGCTGCCCACTGTCACCATTACTATTTAATATTGTATTACAAATGTTACCTTTAGCAATGAGAAGAAAAAGAGATAAAAGGAGTCAGAGTAGGTAATGAAGAAACCAAATTATCACTCTTTGCAGATGACATGATGGTATACTTAGAGAACCCTAGAGATTCAACTAAAAAACTACTAGAAACAATTCACAACTTCAGCAAAGTGGCAGGATTCAAAATTAATCCACATAAATCATCAGCAGTTTTATATATTACCAACAAAGTTCAGCAGCAAGAGATACAAAAAGAAATTCCATTCCAAATAGCAGATGATAGGATAAAATATTTGGGAATCTATCTGCCAAGGAAAAGTCAGAAACTATATGAACTAAACTACAAAACACTTTCCACACAAATAAAATCAGACCTAATCAATTGGAAAAATGTTAAGTGCTCATGGGTAGGCAGAGCGAACATAATAAAAATGACAATACTACCCAAACTAATCTACTTATTTAGTACCATACCAATCAAACTCCCAAGAAATAATTTTACAGATCTAGAAAAAATAGTAGCAAAGTTCATTTGGAAGAACAAAAGGTCAAGGATTTCAAGGGGATTAATGAAAAAAAAAGGCAGATGAAGGTGGCCTTGCTGTACCAGATCTAAAACTATATTATAAAGCAGCGGTCATCAAAACTGTTTGGTACTGGCTAAGAAATAGAGCAGTCGATCAGTGGCACAGGATAGGTTATCAGGACAATCTAGGCAATAACCTTAACAATTTAGTATTTGATAAACCCAAAGACCCCAGCTTTTGGGATAAATACTCACTATTCGGCAAAAACTGCTGGGAAAATTGGAAACTAGTGTGGAAGAAATTAGGGCTTGATCCATACCTAACACCATATACCAAGATAAGATCTAAATGGGTTCATGATCTAGATATAAAGAGGGACTTTGTAAGCAAGTTAGAGGAATGTAATATAGTTTATCTCTCAGACCTGTGGAGATGGAATAAATTTATGGCCAAAGGAGATCTGAAACTCTTAATTGAACACCAGATAGATAATTTTGATTATATTAAGTTAAAAAGTTTCTGTACAAATAAAACTAATGCAGACAAGATTAGGAGGGAAGCATCAAATTGGGAAATCATCTTTACATTTAATGGTTCTGATAAAGGTCTCATTTCTAAAATATATAGAGAATTGTCTCATATTTATAAGAATTCCAGCCACTCTTCAATAGATAATTGGTCAAGGGATATGAACAGACAATTTTCAGATGATGAAATTAAAACCATCTCTAGTCATATGAAAAGTTGCTCCAAATCACTATTGATCAGAGAAATGCAAATTAAGACAACTCTGAGGTACTACTACACACCTGTCAGATTGGCTAAAATGACAGGAAAAGATAACGATGAATGTTGGAGGGGATGTGGGAAAACTGGGACACTAATACATTGTTGGTGGAACTGTGAACGGATCCAACCATTCTGGAGAGCAATTTGGAGCTATGCTCAAAAAGTTGTCAAACTATGTATACCCTTTGACCAGCAGTGTTTCTACTGGGCCTATATCCCAAAGAGATCTTAGAGGAGGGAAAGGGACCCACATGTGCAAGAATGTTTGTGGCAGCCCTTTGTGTAGTGGCTAGAAACTGGAAACTGAAGGGATGCCAATCAATTGGAGAGTGGCTGAATAAATTATGGTATATGAATGTTATGGAATATTATTGCTCTTTAAGAAACGACCAGCAGGACAATTTCAGAGAGGCCTGGAGAGACTTGCATGAACTGATGCTGAGTGAAACGAGCAGAACCAGGAGATCATCATACACAACAGCAACAGTATTACATGATTATCAGTTCTGATGGACATAGCTCTCTGCAACAAAAGAATTGTCTCAAACCAGTTCCAATTTTTCACCGAAGAAAACCATATACACCCAGAGAGAGGGATATGAAATATGGACCACAACGTAACATTTTCATGCTCTCTATGATATTTGCTTTCATTGTGTTGCCTTTCTCTGAATTTCTTTTTTTTCTTGTAGATAAGATTTTTTTGCATAACTTGTCAAGTATTTCAACATTATTAACATGTAGTGGACTTCCTGTCATCTAGGGGAGGGGGGGGGACTGGGGGTAAAATTTGTAATGGAAAGCTTTGTAAAGATCAATGCTGTGGAACTACCCATACATATGTTATACAAATAAAAAGCTTCAAAAGAAAAACAGTTGCTTACATCGTGTATCACTTTTTGGTCCCCTCTTATTAGAATGTAAGCTCCTTGAGAGCAGAGACTATATTTGCTTTTGTATTTGTATTCTTAGTGTTTAGTACATTGCTCAGGACATAGTAAGGGCTTAATAAATACATTTCCATCTCTCCATTGCAAAAAAAAAAAAGAAAACAAAAGTAAATGTATTTTACTGTTGATGATGAAGATGTAGAAGGATTGTTTTGGGGGATTTTTGTTTATTTGTGTTTTTTTCTGTTTTTGTAAGAAAGCATATATAATGATAGAAGAGATTATATTCATGAATGTCCATCTTTTCTTTGACTCCTTGTAGATTATTATTTTGTTCTCTGCTGTGCACTTTTCATTTTATACTTTTTCCCCTTTCATCACCCTCACCTTCTCTCCAAGTAGGCTACAGTTAAGCATGAAGATATATATGTATACATACAATTTTATATATATATATATATATATATATATATATATATATATATATATAGGTATGGGTATGGATGTGTGGGTATGTGCATACATATATATATATAAACATACATGCATATATGTGTATGTGGGAATGTGTATGTATGTATGTGTGTGTATATATATATGTGTGTGTGTGTATACATTATATATATGTTATATATAAATTTACCTGTATTCTAATTGTAGCTCTGCCATATTTAAATTTGGGTTGTTTGTTTTTTGCAAAATTTTCTCTTTGATCTTGTAGTTTTGAAATTTGGCAATGATATTCTTATATGTTTTCCATAGATCCACAGGATTTCTTTGAGGTGATGATTGATGGATTTTTTTCTGCTTCTACTTTACCCTCATGTTCCATCACTCCAAGACAATTTTCTTTAATTATTTCTTGCATTATTGTGTCAAGGTTTTTTTTTTTTTACAGCTTTCAGGTTATCCAGTTATTTTTACATTTTCTCTTCTTGATCTGTTCTCCACTTCCACTGTTTTTCTTATAAGATGTTTCATATTCTGTTCTATTTATTCATTCTTTATATTTTATTTTATTTCTTGGTCTCTTACAGTTTCACTGGCTTCCCCTTGTCAAATTCTAATTTTTCAAAGAACTATTTTCTTCTTTAAGACTCTGTATCTTATTTACTTAGTTGGTTAACTTTTTTTCATAATCTTGCTTTTCTTAGAGGTTCTTTTTTCAAAGTTTTTTTTTCTCAATCTCTCTCATTTCATTTTTTTTTAATTTTTTTTTTTTTTTTTTTTTGCTTTTTGCTGAGGCAATTGGGGTTAAGTGACTTGCCCAGGGTCACACAGCTAGGAAGTGTCTGAGATCAGATTTGAAGTCAGGTCCTTCTGACTTCAGGGCTGGTGCTCTAACCACTGCGCCACCTAGCTGCCCCTTTTTCATTTCATTTTTGAAGTCTTTTTTGAATTCTTTTATAAATTATTTCTAGAAAGGCAGCCATTTAATGTTACTCTTTGGAGCAGAAGAAGCTTTTTTTACTTACTGATCTCCTTTGAAGATGAACCTTGATCTTCCCTATTCCCATAGTAAGTTTCTATGGTGACTTTCTTCTTTGCCAATTCATTTTTTAAAATAAGAACTATTACTCTAAGCACCTCTAATCCTTGAAGAAGGAGAGGATAATAGTGTATATAGCTACATGTACTTCAACTCTCCACACTAGCTTGGAACCTGAAACCAAAAGCTCCATCCTCCTACAAGAGCCAGCAACATCCCTGTCTCATTGCTTCTGCACTCAGCCAGTGTGCTTGTTCCTACTTGCTCAAGGCAGCATCTCTACAATGCAGCTGGGCCTGCTATTCTTAATCAACAGATGTTCCCTTAATCTTCTTTGATTCAGACCTTCCCCATGATATTGAAGAGGTGAAAGTTCCTATGGTTTGGGCTGAGGTTCCCTCTGAACCCAGCTAGCCCCAAGGTTCCCCATTTGCTGTTTCTGTGGAGCTAGCCTGAAGATGTTTATACTGCATATCACCTCAATTCCAGTCCTGAGGTCTGGATCTTCTCAGGTCTCCCTAGGAGGACCTCTGTTCTGCTGCAGTCTTCTTTGTTTTTCACTGTTTGCCCTGAGATGCAAATTTGTTCTGTTTTGGAGTAAATCTGGAGAACTTGAAATTTTCTGACCCACTGCACCATCTATTCAGAATCATTCCAGAAGGACGGTTATTTAAATACACAAATTATATGCATGTGGGTATGTATATTTATGTATATATGTCAATATGAGGAAATCTAAGAACTAGAGAGGAAATGAACAGCATTTGGGAAAAGATCAAAGATTAAAAGAAAATAAGAAATGACATTATCGTTAGATTAGATTATAGATCACCTGGGCATAAGCAATGAGATGGCACAGTACATAAAGTTCTGAATTTGAAGTCAGGAAGATCTGACTTAAAGTTTAAGCTCAGAAACTTACTATGTAACCATGGGCAAGTAACTTAATCTATCTCCCTCAGTTTCCTCATCTATAAAATGGGGATAATAATAGCCCTTCCATCCTAGAGTTATTGTCAGAATAAAATGAGACAACATTTAAAATATGTCATTTTCAAACATTCAGGTTCTATAGAAATTCCAGCTACCATTATGTTGAGGAAGAGACAAAAAAAGAGTTTGGAAAATCAACTTATAACAATAGCTATAGGAGTAAGAGGAACTTCTTATTTTCTCTTCATAAAAGCAAATACCATAGAATCCCCATCACTGAAAGTTTTCAAACAAATATTAGACAGCCGTTTGCAAATACAATGTAGAGGTGATTCTCATTCAGAACCACTCATTAGTTAAATTAGATTCCAGTTTCTTAAACTATAGGTGGCAACTTCATAGGGGTCTCATAACTGAATGTGGGGTCATGAAATTATGATTTATCATCAGGTTTGTATTCTATTTTAAATACCTATATTCCTGGGGTCCTGTAAAAGTTTCTTAGCCAAAAAGGAATTGTAAATGGAATAAGTTTAAGAAGCCTTGAATTAGATGACCATTCAGCTCACCCATCTTCCTTACATTTATCTAGACTTCCCTAGAGGACAATGTTACTACTGCTATGTGGATTCTGCTGTCCTCCTGCCCAATCAGTCTGGCCTTAATCATTCTCAGTTGGATTCTATCTTAGTAAAAGATGAGAGCAAATTTCTGATTTCCTTTGTTATACAATACAATTGAACCATGACTCAGTTCACTTCCTCTAGATACCACACAATTATAAGCTTTTAGAGTTTCAAGGCATCTTATACTCCATTGAGTCCAACCTCCTCACTCTATAGATGATGGATCTGAGGTTCATGAGGAGACATGGATTTGCCCACAGTGATCAAAGTAGAGGAGTAAAGGCAAAAACACAGTTCTCCCATCTCTAAGTCCAGGCTATTTCCTCTACTGTTCAGATGGTCCAGACTAATGACCATCCAAGGAAAGATGGCTAGAATGGTTACAGGTTTGAGATTATACAATATAAAGATGATCTGAAAGAAGTAAGACGTTGAATCTGGGGAGGAAACTATTTCAGAAAGGGAGCAGCATAATAGCTCTGTTCGTGTATTTGAATGACTAATGATATGGAAAATTATTAGGCTTGTTCTGTTTAGCCCCAGAGGGCAAAACTAGAAACCATGAGAAGTTGTAGGAATTCAGGTTTTGGCTTATCTTAAGGAAAGATTCCTAACAATTAGAACTATACATAAGTGGAATGGACTTCCTTGGTAAAGGAAGCTCCCCCTCATAAGAGATCTTCAAAAGAAGCTGAATAACAATTTGTTGGGGGGGGGGGAGAAAAGGGAAAGAGACTGTTACTGAGGGCATTCTTAGTCATGTATTTGTGTTGGGTGATTTCTGAGATCCCTTCCAAGTCTGATATGCTCTGATTCTGTGAATAGTGATACTACATTTAAAAACTCAGAACTTGGAAGGAGAAACAGACTTAGAAAAAATATAACAAACTAGGTTTTGAACATACTGAGTTGGAGATAGTGATGAGATAGAGAGATATAAATGTTCAAAAAGCACTTGCAGCTGCAGAGCTAGCCAAAGCTCATAAGAGAAGTCAAGAATGAAAATTCAAATTTGCAACTCATTTACATATAGGTAATAGTTAATATTAAAATTGAGATGATGAAAATGACAGGAGATAGAAAGGGAAGAGAAGAAACTAAGTTTGCTTCTCCATGTTCCAGTGTTCCTTCTTGCAACCGGCTTACTACAATCCCAAAATAGACTTCCCCTCACAACTACAACTACTGCCTACCATTATGTTGGGCCAGGAAGAACTCATCATCCCAAAGTTTTCTAAACTCATGAAGGAAATAGGGCTGTATCTAATATCTCAATGACTCACAAATATAAGGGCCTGAGGAAAGGAGCTGGAAGCCAGCATTAAACATGTACACCTCTAAACAGGTAAAGGCCACTATCCCATCAAGCCAAGGTCTCAGAGTCTCAGGCAGCACTCTAGAAGGAGTCATAGTATCTACAATCAAAGTCTCATTAGTGTGGTTTAGTAATGAGGGTACATAGTATATTCAGTCTATGACAATAACCATTTATCAGGACAGAGAGCGAGGAGGAAATTCTATCACCTCTCCAAAAGTCTAAAACTGTAGGGAGGTCATTTATATCAGACAATTTTTTTGCTGACTCTCTTGGCTTCATGCATGCCTCCTTATTCTGGACAGATCTCTCTTGATTGAAAGCTTTGTTTTGGACCCTAATTTCCTGGTTCATTCTCATCTTATTTAATTTTGGCTTCCTGGGTGGGGGGGGACTGTTTCCCAATCTGACCTGGTTTTTACTCTACCCTTACTTGAATGCTGACTTTTTTAGTTTTTGTCTTCTTCCAGGAAAGGAAGCATTTCCCTCAACCTCTCAGCATCATCAACATATCACACACACACACACACACACACACACACACACACACACAGAGTGATCTAATAGACAGAAGCCAAATGTAAAGCCAGAAAATATATGCTAAAACTTTCATTTTATGCATATTTACTGTGTGATACTGAGAAAGTAATTTTGCCTTGATCTTCAGTTTTCTTCTCTCTACTATCAGAATATTTTCAATATTATCTTACAGAATTATTGTGAGAAAATTGTTTTGCAAACTTTAAAGCACTACTTAAATGTGAATTGTCAATATCAAAGCAAATTTATTTTAAGGAAGGAAGAAAAAGGAAAGCAGTGTGGAAACAGTGAAGAAAGGAGGGGAGAAGGAAAAAAAGGAAGGAAGAGGGAAAGAGAAAAGAGAGGGAGGGAAAGGGGGAAGAAAAAAGGGAGGGAAAGGGGGAAGAAAAAAGGAAGGGAGAAAGGAAAAGAGAGAGAAAGGGAAGAAAACAAGGGAGAGAGGAAAGAAATGATGAAGGAAGAGAATGGGGAAAGAAAAGAGAGAGGGAGGAAAGGAGAAAAAGAATCATTTATACAGTTCCAGAACTGTGCTAAATATCAGGGAAACAAAAATAGCAAGCAAGATAGTCCCTGCCATCATGGATCTTATACTCAAATAAGAAAGGAAAACACTTAAAGGGGGATTTACAGGTGCAAAGGAGAGAGAGAAAACCTGACTTTGGAGTGGCTAGGAAGTGCATAATGGATCAAGGAATTGGTTATATAAGGAGAAGAAAGAGACTAAAGCCCTATAGTCTTAGATATGAGTTCCAATTAGAGGAAAAAAATCAAAGTGCAGGCAGCAGAGCTTAGAGAGAGCTGGGAGATGTTTGTTTAGATAGCATGAAATTTTGTTTCCCCTCTGAATTTGATCCTGGATATTTGTAAATTTTTAGCTATGAAACCTGACATATAGCATGATAGACTGTAATGACTACTGAACTCAAACACGGCATAGACCTGGGTTTAAATACTAGTTCTGACATATGTTAATTGTGTGATCCTGGAAAAGTCCTTTAGTTTCTGGAAGTTTCCATTTCCTCATCTACAAAATGGTAGGCTTTTTATTTGACCAATTTTATTCAGTTGTTGTAAGGAAAAGGGTTTGTATAAGCCTTTAAGAATAATAGAAATGTGAGTTATTTATATAAAAATACTAGTTTATTATTTTCTTAAATTTAAAAACTTGGATAGCTTACTAAGCAATTTAAAGAGTAATCACACTTTTATTTGCTAGGAAGTAATACCTCAGTTTCACAACCTGGAAGCAATAGAATTGTTGATGTTAATACTCTTGTGTTTTCAAGGGCCTGCTGGATTCCATTGACCCCTATTTTTCCTCCAGCAAACCCCCAAAGCTGGCTCCTTGGCATCTCCTAGGAGGGTTTCCAGCTGGCTGGCATTGGACTGGCCTGCCTAATATTTTATCATCAAAGAGAAATGGAGTACTCTTACTAGTAAATCATGTTATAGTCTATTGTAGGTTCTTTTTGGTTTTGACTGGTAAATGTACACCCTACTGGTTTTCTTCTTTCTCCACCACTCTCCTCTTGGCCTGGGTTATTCACCACCCACCACAATTCACCATTTTAAAAAAATCAATTAGAAATTATTAGCAAACACTAAAGGGGGAAAATTGTTTAAGAAGTTCAAATTAACAAAAGGAAGAATTTTTTCTTCATGTGTAAACACACAAGAATTTACCCTTACCCTTTCTTCTTTCTATTCCTCTTCTGCCAGATCTTGTCTCCAAATGCAAGAACACTGAATCTGTAGTCAGAGAACTTAGGTTCTAATTCAAATTTAAGTATCTCTATGAATTTCAAGTAAATCACTCTATGCTTCAGTTTTCTTATCTGCAAAATGAGGGAGATGTACTAATTGATGACTAGAGGATCTTTCTATTATAAACCTATGATTTTTAGAATCTTATTATCATACAATTCGGCTCAATGCCTGTTTATGTTTCCAAATTTATTACACATTGCTCCCTCTCACCCACTCTCCATTTCTGCTAAATCAGCCTACTTTCTAGTCCTTAAATAAGATAATATATCTCCTATCCCCCTGCCTTTGATCAGTCTGGTCCCCATTCATCTCTACCTCTTAGAATCTCTAACTTCTTCTAAAACCACCTCCAACAGGAAGTTGTTTCTGAAACCCACCTCTTTCTAATACCTACTAGGTCACATAGGAACTGAATGGTTTTTAAATGTTTTCTTTCACTATTCTTTTCATAGTAGGAACTATAGGTCAGTGGGAACCACACTAGCCTAACTCCAGAGACTGTGATAACCAAACAAAAAATGACAAAGTAGTTATTTTTTTATCCCACCTTATCCTTCAGTAGTCGATAGTAGTCTTCTCTCCAAAACCTTCACCAATTATAATTTAATATCACCCCAACACTGACACTGCCATGACTGGTTCCCTATGAGTGCATCACTGGATAGTTACAATCTAAATTCTGTCTAAAAGCATCTGGGTATCAAAGTGACTAAAGCATGCATTTAGAGTCAGAAGTTCAAATCTGGCCTCAGCCACTTAGTAGTTGTGTGACTCTTGTTTGCCTCTGTTTCCTCATCTATACAATGAACTGAAGAAGTAAATAGCAAATCACGCCAGTATCTTTGCCAAGAAAACCCCAAATGGAGAATCACGGAAGGTTGGACATGACTGAAATGACTGAGCAACACTCTATCTAGGGACCAGCAGCTTTATGGGCAAAATCTCCTGCCTTACCGCACCTTGCCCTCACATCTTATTCTCCAGGTTACTCTGTATTTGATGGCAGTCAAAGGCCCCACCCATTCCATAAATTCTGCTCTTCAGGATAATGCCCTTGAATAATGTTACACACAGATGTGGAATTTATATTTTAGCTTGTAAGAGTATATAGACCCAAGTAGGTATATTACAGATCTCATTGCCTTATGTTCCCTAAAAACCTTTCCCTTTTCTAAACTTCCCTATTTTTGTGAAGGACATTACCTTCTTGTTGAAGGTTGTTTTAGAAGAAGTTAGAGATTCTAAGAGGTGGAGGTGAATGGGGAACAGCCTGAGTAAAGGCAAGAAGATAGGAGATAGATAATCTTGTTTAAGGACCAAAAAGTAGGTTGATTTGGCAGGAATGAAGAGTGAATGAGGAGAGGCAATATGTAATAAATCTGGAAATTTATTTCAAAGTGACTAATGATCTCTCAATTGCCAAATCACTCAGGCAGTCAGTTAGCCAATAAACATTTGTTAATACTTTCTGTGCCAGGCACTAAATCTGATGATCTTTTCTAAATTCTCATCCTTTTTGACTCCTCTGCAACATCACCATCTTCTCTTCTGGGATACTGTTTCCACTCTCAGTTGCTGAAAAACATACAAACATATCAGCTATAGAATCTCATACCTGCACACTTGAAAACCTTGAAAAAAAAATTAACCTATTTCTTAAATCTTCCAAATGCAGAATTTTCACAAGTTTTGAAGCCACTAATAAAAATGTAAGAATTCAATACCTTCAAATTAGTTTGAAAATTTTCTATCATGTTTCGTAAGCACAGTCAGTGATGCCCTTTACTTCTTCCACTGGTATGTTTGTATCTTTGTGAAATATCTTTATCAGCTGAGATAATCACTAAAATCCTCATCTTCATTTTTCTTTCTTTTTTTTGGCTGAGGCAGTTGGGGTTAAGTGACTTGCCCAAGGTCACACAGCTAGGAAATGTTAAGTGTCTGAGTCCAGATTTGAACTCAGGTCATCCTGACTTCAGGGCTGGTACTCTATCCACTGAACCACCTAGCTGCCCCCTCATCTTCATTTTTCAAATGAAGAAACCAAGTCTCAGAAAGCTCAAATGATTTTCTCAAGTTCACACAGCTAGGAAATTAATGATCTTAAGATTCATATTTGGGTCTTCTAGAATGTGAATTGGAGTGCTAATTAGTAAACATTAGGTCTTTTATACAAAATATTCCATCAATGTAATTATTCTACCATGCTGAAGGGAAGGGAACACAAAATATTGTAAAGAACAATAAACCCAAAAGACTTGAGTTCTAGTGACTTCTCTGCAGCAATCATATAGAGAAAATCACTTCTACATCTAGCAATAGAAAGGACTTGAGAGGCCATCTAGTCCAACTCCTTCTTTTTCCATATGAGGAAACTGACTTTTAGGATGTTAAGTGACTTGTCCAAAGTTACACAAATAATAAGAAGTAAGATATGATTCCAAGTCATCTGGCTCTAGAGAAGGGGCTCTTCCCAAAGTTGGCTCAGAACTCAGTTTCCTCATTTAGAAAATGAGGTTATTGGACTGGCTGAATGATGGGATCCTCTTGATCTCTATGATCAATGAATGAATATTAATATCCCTTTCCTTTCTTCTCCCTCTCCCATTGCTTCTGATAAGTCACTAAGATATCCTTCTTACCTGTAACCTCTGTGGCTCATTGTTGAACAAAAGAATTTTAGGTCAAAATGCCAAATGCAGTTTTGAAACATTTGAGTCATGTAAAAATAGCATTAGGCAACCATAGTAGCTGAGGAAAGGGTGTGCTTAGGTTAAATAAACTAGCAAAACTCTTAACTCTCTTACCCTTAAGATTTTTAAGCAACAAAAATGTGTGTATCAAGATAACATCCATATTTAACATGGACATTAACTAACATTTATCTAATCTCATGCTTCAATTCTTCCTTTAATGGAAATAGTAATGTTTTGATATTGGTTTTCAGGCGTGATACTATGATTTCATGTGGGGGTTTTTTGTGCATTTGTTGGAATAAAGAGAGGAAAATATTGTTCCTTGGGATTAAATGCTTTCTGCTGGAAGAGCTTTTTTTCTTATTCAAATCATTTAGTGGTTTGTGAGCTTTAAAGGCAATAAAAAGTACACCTGCATTTTTGTGGGAGCAAGAACATAAGTAAAATTGAATGAGGTCCTTGGGGGCCAAAAAGAAATCACATACAAGTCCTTTGTGCCGTGGGACCCATATTCTTCAGTTAAAACGATTGAGGCTGTGTTTATGTGATGCCAAAATATCCTGATGAAATGTGAAAAATTTCAATCAACCACCTGATGTTCTATCCACATGATTCCAAATATCTGGTTATTTGTAAACATCCAGATAACTGAGTATTTTTTTTACTTTTGATCCAGATACTTTTGCATTGTGCAGAGCCAAAATGTAGGTACTTTTAAAATATATTTATTATCATCCTTAGAGATGTTTCCAGATTCTCTGTTGAAAGCATTCTATTCTTGAAACATTAGAAGAATGATTAAAGGCAATGCTTTGCAATATTTTTACCTATAGAACTCAAAAGAGATTCTTCTGATTGCAATACCAAAGACTTAACTGAATCAATTTAAAATTATTTAACACTTAAAAGTATAGTCATATTTCAACTTTTTATATTGAAAATCTTCAGCATGGGTTTCTTCCCAAAATGCCATTTTCATCAAAATATGTCATTACATCTATGGTCTCATGTTGTCTTCTACTCTCAAAGAAAAAAAAATTTCTAATTCAATTCAACAAAAATTTATTAGACACCTGCTATGTACAAGGTATTATACTAACTGCTGTAGATACAAAGACAAAAATTAAAACAGTCCTTACCCTAATAGAGGGTACACTGTACTGAGGAGAAACATACACAGATAAAAACAAAATATATGCTAAGTACATGCATAATTTCTGGGGATATGTACTAATAATTGAGGGACTGGGAAAGGTTTTCTTTAAGAATGGAGTTGCATTTAGTGCAAACTTTGAATGGAACTAGGTCATCCAAGAGAAAGAGGCCAAAAAATGAGAATATTTCAGATATAAAGGTCAATTTGGCCAAAAGAATGAAGGTAGGAAATGGAATTCCATTTGTGTAGAATAGCAAATAAACTAAAATGTAGAACACAGGAGGTAATAACCTTAGATCAATCTGAAAAAGTGAATTAGGGAAAAATTGTGAAGAATTCTTAATGCCAAACATAAGAATATGATTTGTTTTATTTTGCTTTGTATTTATCCCAGAGTCAGTAAAAAGTCATTGAAATCTTCTTGAACAGTGGAATGACATATTCATAAACAGTTACATGTAGGATGATTTGGAAAGGAGAGAGAGTAAAGGAGAAAGACCTATTAGAAGTCTTTTGTGTACTCCAAACAAAGGGTCAAGGAGTAGTGGCTCTATAAGTGAAGAAAAACTAATTAATGTTACTTAATGACAATGTAATTAACTGATTAAATATCAATGTGGGGAGAGAACTGAGTTGTGAGTGAATCCTCCAAAATTGTGAACCTAGATGACTAGAAAGATGTTGGTGTCCTAGACAGAAATAGGTATGTTAGGAAGAGGGATGAAACAGTTTGGGGTAAGAGGGAGATAATTATTTCCATATGAGTTTGAGAGTCCTCTGGAAATGTAAAACTCCCTCCTTTCTAATCTCTTCAACCTTCCTTCTATCTCTCACAATTCTCTTCTATTTTATTTGATTTGTTTCTTTCTCTAGGCTTTCACATTCAAAAATACTTGGGGGTCTCTATTAAAAAAGTTTCCACATGATCTGCTATGCTTCCTTATCTCTTCTCACAAATATGTGATAGCCTTTATCCATTCATTCTTTTTCTTAAACCCTAGCAACTTGGCTTCTGCCTCTTCATCACTAAGACTACTAAAACTGTACACTCAAATTAATTCTTTTAAAATCCAATGATTTTTTTTTCTTGGCTATTAACCATTTCAATTGTTGCTCAGTATCTGAAACTGCTGATGACCATCTTCTTGAAACTGACTCCTCCTTTTTCTTCTTTGCATTATATTTTCCTGATAATGCTACTTTGTTGATAATGATAATAATAATAGCCAACGTTTTTACAGTTTCTACTATGTGTCAGCAAGTATGCTAAATACTTTATCATTACCTCAGTTTTTATCACAACTATATTGTACAGTTCATTGTGCCACATTTTACATCTCTGGAAATATATTGTACAATTCACTGTGCCACACTTTATATCTTTGGAACTGTTTGCACCATCATCTTATTGTTTCTGATGCTGACTCACATAAGTTGAAAGGTTGCTTAAATCCTTTTCTCAAAGCTGGCCATATCATACCCACTGAGCTAACTAGACTAATATTTTGATGTTTTTAAGCAATTTAATTTTTTGTCAATGTTTCTACAGTGTCATTTATGGGTACGTTCTTTAGGCTGTATTGTAAATGACATTATATAATAACAATCCAAGAAAAACAGTGTTCTTCATAGTAATATTCCTTATGCATCCAAAAAGGAAGAGTTTTGTAATTAATCATGTGTCAGCAGCAGAAGTCCTAAGGTTATAAAGAGCTTTAAATTAAGGAAAAGAATTAAATGACCTGGAGGAAGTAGAAACAATATAAAATCTGTATGAATGCTTACCTTTTCCCCTTAATATTCCAAAGAACTCTTCACATGCTATGTCCCCAAGTGAAGTATATACCAGACTTGACACCAGCTAATTTTTCTAAGATAATTAACAATTATACCCCCAGTACCATGAACAATAAAGGATTGAAACAATTCAAAAATGTAATGCTTTTTTTATCCAAGAGTACCTAAGGTTTTTACAGATAATCTGCTGGTAATTTCAGCTATGTTTGGAAAAAAGGAACACTGAGATATTGATAGCTCAACAGAGTTGCCTGTGGTTACACAGTAACAGTGTCCCACAGCTAAAAGACTGTTGAAAAATCAAATATAACATATAATTGTGTCCATTCTCTAAACATTCTTTCAACTGCCAAGTATCCAAAAATTTGCCCAAACTCTACTTTTGGAAAAGGAAAAAAATCAAGATATCAATAAAAATCTGAAAATGTTCATTGTAAATACAACCATTTCAGATCACACATATTTTTGTTTGTTTTCCCACCAATTGGAATGTTATAATTATTGCTTTGATTGTTGCAACTCTTTAAATCAATGATTATTTTAGTTGAATGAATTGGTTAACATTGTTATTTGAATTATTTTGGTAGCTAATTATTTTCCAGCTCCCATATAAACATTCCCATAATAAAAAATAAAAGAATTTAAGAAAGCACTTGGCATTATCAAAAATCCTATCTGGATGAATAGTCACAATTACATGGATACTAAGTCCTTGGCTTAATGAATATAAAGGTGTCATTTAGATGTCCCCAGTGTCTAAATAAAAATCTTCATTTTAGCAACTATTGAAGAAAATAATGATACTGGTGCCCCTGAGAGTCACAATGCAAAACAATCAATCCATTGTTCACAGATCAGAAACAAGATATTTGTTCACATTATAAAGACAGATTGTATAGTCATCTAAAATTACTCTGAAATGACCCACCAAGGAAAGCACAGCATGCTTCCCGTACTCTGTCACTCATTTAGAAACTTCTGTCTCAAGTCTCTCAAAAACTTGCCAGTTGATAAAAAGTATAAGGAAAGCAGTCCTAGAGCCAAAAGTAGGTCTTGAACCTAATTTTAAAACATAAAAAAGAATTACAGCATAGACTGAGCCTGAATCTCTAGCACTAGATTTCCAAATCCCATTGTTGGTAGTTGAACACAGAAGCAGCAGTGGCAGCCATATGGCAAGGGCCAGCCACACTTATCCAAGAAAGAAAGTTATTAAATCCCCTGCACTTGGCTAAGGGATACCATAATTATTTTTAAATGGAAAAAAGCCACAGATTTCCTTTCTTTCCTTTCATGGACCCACTCTCTTCCCAAACTACATACTTTCAACTTCATCATACATCAGAATGTCAGGTCAAACCCCTATCTTAAGTATATTAAAATTCTTTCCTACTCCCAAAATTTATGGTGCAAGCAGGAGGCATAGTTTGGTAACAGGAATTGATTTTTAATTGACTTGCAATCTTCTTATCAGTGGTTTTTCTCTGTAATTATGAACAACTTAAAAGAGTAAGCTTATATTGGTAATTATTTTCTCCAAAAATGCTGTGTAATTGTGTTTGTATATATAGTATTTCTGCAAGTATTTCAGTTTCTTCAGAAAAAATATTAAATATAATTGTCCCTAGAATATGTCCTGAAAATTTCTATATATTAGGCTGCCTAAGAAAATGATAGCTTCTCTCATACTAGAAGTCTTTAAACAAGGGCTAAATGATAACATATTGTATAAGTGTATATATGTGTTTATGTATATGTATATACATATGTCTGTATATGTATATACATACATAATAGAGACACTGATATATACTATTGTCTATGTATCCATATATGTGTGTGTGCTACCATCATCATTATTAACCACATTTTTATATCATTTATTTCTACTAAATTCAGACCCAAATTTCTTTATTGTCTGGGTAAATTTAAATTTTCTCAAATTTACTTTCCTCTTTTCTCCCAGAGCAAAGAGAGCAACACTATGGTATAAATATGCAAATATTTGAAGATGACATATATATGTGTGTATGAGCATACCTGTTTCTTGTTCTTTTGTTACTTATAGAGATAAATAAAAACATGCATGCATGCATACACATAAGCATATGTGTATACACATTTACATATTTGAGGAGATCCTTTAAATATAGATAAGTTCTAATTACTTCTAAGATTCCTTCCAATTCTGAGATACTGTTATACCTATAAATAATTGGGGAGCAAAAAACAGCATGGCTTAGTGAAGAGACAGCTGGGCTAAGAGTTGTGAAGACCTGAGTTCAAATCCTAGCACTGTTGTAATCTGCCAGTGTGATCCTAATCACATTATGTAACCTCTCAGGATCCTCAAACACCTTTCCTAGATTAGAGTTTGCCCTGGAAATACTCATCTGCATTGGTAGAGGAAGGATTCCCTATTTTGGTGAAATTCCATGTCCAATCAACACAACAAACAAATCATTATTCAATGACAAATAGAACTGAACCAGAATAGCAGAATCCAAAATTTCCAAGGTATCCAATAGCCACCTGCTTCACAACCCATACATAAAAAAGAAATGCCCATTATCACAGGCCAGATAATTGGTTATCCAGCCTCTACTTAAGAACTTTCAGTAAGGAGTCTGCTACCAGCTGAGGTATTTCATTCTACTATTGTATTGATTTGTATATAATTAGTATTCTGAATGGAGTTTATTGGCTTTCAGTTAATCAAAAGATCAATCAACAAATATTTATTAAGGAACTACTATATGTCTGACATGCACAATGCAGTAAGGATACAGTGAAATAGTACTTGGCTTCAGGGACAAAATAACTAAATATCACACACACAAACACACACACACATACACACACACAAATTCAAGGTAAGCTTTTTGAGAAGATAAATACTAACAACTGGGGTAAGGGCAGGAAAAATCAGTAAAAACTTCATTTAGAAGGTGGCACTTGATCTGAATTTTGGTGGAAACAAGGGCATTTGAAAGGTGATGAAGCAGGGGATTCCATTCCCAGCATGGGAGTGATCATTTCAGAGGAACATATATCAGATATGGAATGTAATACATGAGGAACACAAAAAAGATCACTTTGAATCTTTGAGTGCACAGGGGAGGGAGTTGTAATAAACCTAAAGAGGTAGATTGGAGTCAAGTTGTAAATGGCTCTGAATGTCAAACCAAAAAGTTTATATTTGGTCCTAGAAGTAAAAACAAGCCACTGGAGTTTATTGGGTAAAATGTGATATAGTTAAATCTGTGCTTTGAGAAAATCAAATCTCTATGTGAAATGGTTTAGAAAAGAAAGCTACCTGAAGGAGCACAATCCATTAATAAGTGTCAGTCCAGATGATAATGCCCTAAACTAGAATTATAGTTATATGGATAGAAAAAAGTGATAAAATGCAAGTGATTTTGGTTAATGTTCACAATTCCTTAGATACTCATAAATTATCTTTTTTAATTTAGAAATTCCAATTTGTTGCTCAAAAAACCCAGTGCTTAGTGCCTAATATGCCATAGACACTTAATAAATGCCTGTATACTTGTTGACTGAAGAATCTCTTCTCTTTTTCCAGGTCAACATTTCACCAAGTGTGAACTTTGGTTCAATACTAATATCCTGGCTGTTTCAGAAAGCAATGAATTTTCAGTCACCAGAGATCTTCAGACAAAGCCTAGATAATTATTTCTCAGGGATGTTGTAGATTGAATTCTTCACCTAGATAAGATTAGACCAGATAACTTCTTAATGCCCCTTCTAATTTTGTCTATTATGGAAAAATAAAAAGACTGAATGACTTAATGAACTTTTTTAGTCAGTAGTCAAAATCTAATTACTTTTCTTTATTGTCTCTAAATATTGCAATGTCTGTATACCTATGTAATATAACACAACCCTAAGTAGCAAGGTAATTCAAAACTAGATAATAAAAGCTCTATTTAACTTATTAGGACAATAAGTTAATTTCCTTTATATAATGAAACTTCATTCAAATACCTACTACATAGAAGAATTTTATAATTATTTTCATGTAGTTTCTGGGTTTGTCTTGGTAGGTATACTCCCAGGTATTTTATAGTTTACAATTATATAATATAATATTTTTCCTAATTATATATAAAGACAATTTTAACAAGCTTTTTTAAAAATTTATTCTAATTTTTCTTCCTCTATCTTTCACCTCCCCCTTTTCTAAGACAATAAGCAATTTGTATAGGTTATATATGTGCAATCATATAAAACATATTTTCATATTAGTCAAGTTGTAAAAGCAAAAACAGATCAAGAGAAAAAAAACATCACACACACACACACACACACACACACAAATACCATCATTATTATTAACTATATATTGTTATTGTGCCTTCTTTTTTCCATCTTGGTCCAAATCCCACATTACTTGATAGTCAGATTAACCTAAAGATCAATTATATTTTTCTCTTTTCTTCTGGAACAAAGACAATACCATAGTACACATATATGAATTTCTAGAATGTTCTATATGGCCTATGTTTTACCTTTCTATCTTTTAAAAAGATCAGAACACCTTTGAAAGTATTCTTTTTTTTTTTTTTTTTTTGCTTTTTGCTGAGGCAATTGAGGTTAAGTGACTTGCCCAGGGTCACACAGCTAGGGAATATTAAGTGTCTGAGACCAGATTTGAACTCAGTTCCTCCTGACTTCAGGGATGGTGCTCTATCCACTGCTCCACCTACTTGCCCCGAAGGTATTCATCTTTTGAATTAATATGCCTTTAACTCATTGTTTTAGGGTCAAGGGCAATGGCTAAATGATGTTTCTCTGTCTAAAATCTAAGGGCAAGATTAATTTCCTATTTGATCTGCCCTTTGTTTTCACTGTATCCCAACATGGCATGAAAATGGATTAAGTAATGCAATCTTATGGGTCTTTTCCATCTCTAATGCCTGTGATCTAAAATTAGCTTTATTTTGGCCTTAAGATTTTACATCTTGGCTGTTTTTCCCTAGTCTGGCCACTCTATTCTGAAGCCTGAACTGGAGAAAAAACTATATAAGCCAAATCCTGAATTATGTACACCTCTGAACCAGCAGTCAAATTCCATTTTTGTCCCTCACCTCCACCCCCATTATACTTCCTCTTCCTTTTCTCTCAGGCAAACAAGGATTGGATCTATTTCACAAGTGTATGTATATTCAGCCTAGCCTTTTGCCCTGGTTAGCCCTTATAGAAAGATTTAACCACAGGCCCAAAGACTAGCAGCATTTCAGGATCTCAATGGAATTGGCTGTTTAATTGTATTTGTTATTCATATATAGTACATAACAGTACATAACATAGCTGATTCCATGATTTAGCAAGAAAAAGGAACTTCCACTTGGGTAATTAGGCCACTTTGTCTTTTCCTTTGTTCTTTAAATGAATAGATTATTAGAGATCATCAACTATAGCCTAACTATTCCCTTTTTGATAATGCTCTAAAATTAACTTCCTAGAATTGCTGTGAGGCAGGGCTATCTTCTTTTGAGTAGGGGAGCAGCTCATATTTACAACTATAGAATTTTAGAAGTCCCAAGATCAGGATCACTGAAGCTAGCTCTTTATTTTAAAGATGAGACAATAGAGACTCAGTGAATTTAAAGGACTTAGTTAAGAGATAGTATTAAGTAGTAGCTTAATTTTAATTAAGTAGCTAAATTAAGAATAAAACAAAATAAATCAAAATAAAACAAAAACAGAACTTAGATCTTGGTAACTCCAAAGTCAAGAATTGATCTTCCCATTTTTATCCACTCTCATCTTCAAGTATTTGAAAGGCTGATGCCTTTCCTGATGCAGGAGAAAGATTAGATTTGTTGACTCTCGGCCCAGAAGAAAGAATCAGGTAGGAACTATAGAGAACACTAAAGAAAAGAAAGTATGATGAAGAAAATCTGCCTAATGATTAGAACTATACCAAAAGTGAATGAGCTGCTTCAGGAAATAGTGACAACCTTCAAAAGGTAGATTTTTGCTGAAAATCTTCAAGTAGAGCTGAATAATTCAGAAGACATAGAAGAAGCTCTTGTTCATGTATGGACTTTACTAAAGGACTTGACAGTCCTTTCCAGGGCTGAGGTTCTGTGATTCTGTAACTAAAGAAATAATCTCTAGGATAGAAAATAATATACTCCCTATGGAAGCTATTTTAGTTGACAAGAATGAGATGTTAATACAAATGTTGAACACTTCCCATGTTCCCATGTAGGTTTTGTGTCCACATGAGTTGGTGTAAATAAGCCTCTAAGATATGAATAAACGTCTTTGCAATCTCAGCCTGGAGAAGAGCAAATGAGGACTATTACACTACCCCATTATGCACTCCTTGAGGAAATGACACATGACTAGAATTATATTTATCTGCCCCTGGAAGTAATGCTAGTTTGAAGGATATGATTTTAGTTCCATGCCACTTTATTGGTTAATTTTCTTTAAGGGGAAGGAATATTCAAAGTTTTATCTAAAAATTTGATTCTTCCCACCACATGCTAGCAAATACCATCACAAATATTACACAATGAATAAATCCCATTTTGGTAGTTGATAGCAAACAGAAATCAGAGAAATTATACAGGAGGGAAAGGGACCCACATGTGCAAGAATGTTTGTGGCAGCCCTTTTTGTAGTGTCTAGAAACTGGAAACTGAAGGGATGCCCATCAATTGGAGAGTGGCTGAATAAATTATGATATATGAATGTTATGGAATATTATCGCTCTGTAAGAAACGACCAGCAGGACGATTTCAGAGAGTCCTGGAGGGACTTACATGAACTGATGCTGAGTGAAACGAGCAGAACCAGATCATCATGCACAGCAACAACAGTATTACATGATGATCAATTCTGATGGACATGGCTCTCTGCAATAAAGAATTGTCTCAAACCAGTTCCAGTTGTTCACTGAAGAAAACTATATACACCCAGAAAAAGGGACATGAAATATGGACCACAAAGTAACATTTTCATGATCTCTATTGACATTTGCTTGCATTGTGTTGCCTTTCTCTGATTCTTTTTTTTCTTGTAGATAGGATTTTTCTTGCATAACTTCTCAAGCATTTCAACATTATTAACATGTAGTGGACTTCCTGCCATCTAGGGGAGGGGAGGGGACTGGGGGTAAAATTTGTATTGGAAAGCTTTGTAAAGATCAAGGTTGGGGAACTACCCATACATATGTTATACAAATAAAAAGCTTTAAAAAAACAAATTGAAATATATCAGACAATCTAGAGGGTAGGTGAGGTTTCCAAATATGGGTGAAATAGCTCAAGCAGGTGAAAGAGAGAAGGCCCTTTCTCAGCCAAGAGGAAATTCCCTGAAATCTCTAGTGTGGTAAGCTAGAAGCAGGGAGATGCTTGAAGTCCTGACTCCTTTATATATGCTAACTTTTTCTCCATAGTCTTTCCCTTCAGGGGTTTCTCCTTAATGAGAATCCAGAACCCTTTATGTTGGTCCACTCTCAAACTGGAAACCAAAAGAGTAGCTCTGCAAATTTTACCTATTACATGAGAATGGAGCATTAAATAAACATTCTCTCCACCAATGAAGAGAGTCTCATGAAAATGCCCTAGTTGAACCCCAAGTTATTCTAGCATGTGAAATCAACTTATAATATCATTTTGATCAAGTCATTCAGTAAGCATTTATTAAATAACCACAATATGATGGTCACTGTGCTAAGACTTTCAAAGATAAAAAATGAAATAATCAGACACTTCCATTTTATTGAGACATGTACATGTTCATATATATACATAATATCAATAAATGTCAAATAAATATAACTTAGGGAAGAAGAGTACCAACAATTAGAGGAATCTGGAAAGTAGTTAATTAATATAAATTAAATACATCATTACTAACAACACCACCCCGCAACAATGGTCCTCACTTTGATATAGGAGTTTTGCCAGGAAAGAATTCCTTAAGTAAACATCTCTTGTTTTTTAGTTAAAAAAGGCTAAAGGTAACCCTTCAGAAATCATGCCGTTAGGGTGCAAAGTTAACCTCAGAACAGTTTAATGAACTTTTATGCTGCTTCAGGGCATTATTTAATGAACTTTGATATTCAGAAGTATTTCTATGCTAGATATCTAAAAGGCTTCATAATATCAATTATTTCATTTCCACCAAGGATCCTCCCTGGTCCATTCCTCTCTTGACATACTTTGTTATATGAATAACTAGGCTCTTCATGGTCTCTGGCTCATATTCCAGCAAACATCATAAGTAATTAAGTGTTTCTACATTACAAACACCAGAACCTCAAACCTTCCTCAGTAGTCAAAAAGTATATCACAACACATGATGGATGAATAGGATTGCAACTTTTTCCCTTTATTTTTGTTATTTCTGTTCTGATTTTGTTGTCCTCAGAAATTCTGATGAGTATTTTTGCATATTTACTATTTACATATTAAAGCATAAAAGAAGAAATTATTTTTACTAATGGTTCCAATATGCTAGTGATAGACTCCCCTCCTTAGAGCAGCTATTACATCCTCTAACACCAAGTCCATTTAGCCCCTAAGTGCTAGAGGACTGGAAAGACAGGAAGTATAGTCTTGGGTGGTCTACCATTTTCTTGGGAAGCTTTAGATAGCCCAGAAAAATTTCACTAAATGTAAGAAATAACATCTTCTCTCCTAATGGAATTGCTTTCCAGAGGCTGATTGGAATTCATCAGGAAATTAAGAAGCTAAAACTGGAGGATACCTTGAATTCCTGAGCTTGGGAGTTCTGAGTTGCTCTAGGGTAAGCTATCAACCCTGAACTTCAACTCTGAGTAAAAAAAATTTAGCAATCTAGTCTCCATCTCCCCATCAAAAAAAAATCATGAAGATTCTGCATAAGAAATAACAAAATAAAACCCCTTTCTCATAACATAAAGGTAAGAAACTACAACAATAGAATATTGTATAAAATATAAGGTTTCTGTTTTAGATATTTTTGCTTAACTTTTTTTCTCACAAAGGAGAGTTTTGACTAGAGTTTGAGTGGAAATGGACTAATGTGATGACAAAAGATATAACTAAAGTGTATTAACATAAAATACTAGTCAATTCAACAAACAATTATTCAAATTCTACTGTTCCATCTAAATATTTATAAAATCATATTAGAGATTTTAAGCTTAATCAGTCCAGCATCCTTCTTTGCAAATATGGAAACTGAGATCCAGAGAAGTCAAAGGATTTGTCCAAGAACAGTGAAGGTAATAGGACTTGAACCTGTGAGAATGCTATCCTCTTCAACTTCAAGGAACATAAAATTAAATAGAAGTCTAATTCAGGATGACCTCATTTAAGACTGTGCTGGACTACTTGGGTTCAGAGGTTCTACAGAAATATTAATAACATAATTCTTTTATTAGTCTGAGAGTAAAGAGTATAGGGATCAATCTTTTAGTGGGTTAACCAACCAATATCTAAGTTTAGGTATATTTGTGTTTTGCAATAAGTGCAAAAAAAATGCTAAATGGTCTGAGGACTGGTATTTGGAGTAGGAGGAAAAAGTAAGAGAGAAATTTTGGTTTAACTGATTTTCTTTTGCTTAATATTGAATTAGCTGTGCACATTAAATAAAGTAACATGGATTTACTAGCCCAAAGCCTAAAAGAAATAAAAATGGACCTATGAAAATTTTATTTGTAATTATAAGGGGATGTAATTATAAAAGACAGATTTTTCTATTAAATCAATCAAAAGTGTAAATTCGGCATAAACAAATCTTAGACACCTCTATTCAATCAATCAATTAGGTATGAATAGATCCTTAGTCAACCCCAGAGGAAGGAAATACTTTAATAATTGGATGAAATCAAATGATCTCACTTAGAAAATATATTGGAGTTTATTCAAGAAGAAAAAATCTAACCTCCAGGCCTAGGTATATAACAACAAACCAGTTTGGAATAAAGTATTCCAGCAGGAAAATTCCAAATTAAGGGAGTTACTCTGAAGGGATAAGAATTAGTTCTCTCCTTCCCCCAACATGGACCAGAGAAAAATCTCATTAACTTTTTGGCTTTTCATCAACAGTTTCCTTGAATATAATTGGATTCTGTGAGAAAAACTAGATGCACTGAGGAAAAGTAACTCAATTTTAAAGGATACCAAACCTCAGAGCCCAGCAGAAAGCTATCCTTAAGAAAAATTCATAGGAACCCCATAAAAGGAGAAAATACATCCAAAATTAGCATGAGTTTATTCTGGCTCTGTGCACTCTCTAAGCTTGAGTCAACTTTTGTTATAGACTCTAATTTTGGGAAAATATGTATCAGACTTTGAGGAAGATTTTTGTGCCAAGTATTCCTGCTATACCAACTCAATAAATACTCCCTTTTCTAAAAGCCAATTAAATGAAACTGCTAATCAACAACGAGAATGTCACTTAAGACTCATGAGCAGAAGTAAAATAAATTCTCTGACTCCTCAATATTAGATCCCTAAAAGTAGAAGTGGTCATATCACCCTCTGGGAATCCAGTCTGTCAGTGCTAGCGGGAATCAGGAAGTAGCCCCAAGAAGGGTGCTACCTAAGAAAGAATTTTAAGGAAAATATACAGTTCAACTACAATATTGGTATATTGTTCCTTAAAACATCAATATCACCATTATTGTCACATAGGTATATCAGCTATCAGCTCCTGAAGATAGTTACACACCTGTCAAAACTAAAAATGGAAAGCATTCCACTTCTTTCTTATATCAAAAAGATGTTGATTTGTAAAGAAATTTGAAGAAGAAACAGTAGTTCTTCTCTTAAATTATTAGAGATATACAAACACTCCATTCAAGAAGAAGAATATGCCTCTGAGGAAAGGCAGAAATAAATTGTACTTTGACAATTTATATCACAGCCTAAACAAAGGCAGAAAGGAGGCTGAGGAGAGGTTGGGTTGATGCAAATATGACTTAATGACTTCTTTGTGTCCCTTTCAACTTGCTAATTCTATTATTCATAAGAACCCAATATTCAGAGCCCTGAAACCTTGTTTATTTTATGGTCTACATCAGTTGATCTTGAATGAAGGGGAAAATATATTGAAGAAAGAAGAAAAGAAAGTTCATATTGTCTTTAAATATAATTTTGCCAAAATATCACCGTTGTCTGGAAAATCCTGGCATCCCATCATCACACATATCAATGTTGTTATTCTTTGGCTAATAAGAGAAAAACCTACTTGATCGCTAAATAAAAAGGGGTAAAACTGAGTTTTATATCATGATTCTACAAATATTATTTACTTGTTCACCACAATAAACCCACGAGGTAGGTGCTCATGATTTGGAAGGACCTGAATTCTAATCCCAATTCTATCATTTGTTACCTATTATCTGGTAAATCATTTAAGCTCCATTTCATCATTTATAAAATTAAGGATTTGGCTTAGATGCCTTCAAATATATCTTCCTGTTTTAAATCTATTATCTCATTTTATAGATGTATAGATATACAGAAAGATTTAAGTGAAATGCCCATTGTCACACAGTTAAATATCAGTAGTGAGATTTGAATTCAGTTCTCTTCTGATTCCAAAGCCAATATACTTTCCATCATACCAGCCTGTCTATTGAAGCAGAAATCTCACTACAAAACCAGAACCAACATATGCACAACTAAGATGAATCATTCACTCTGTGTGAACACAACCTGAGTGTTGTAAAATAAAGGATTTTGTTTTCTTTTTTTTTAAACAGAAAAAAAAACCAACCCTAATTTGGATACTGACAAACATATCTGAAACTTAGTGTTGACATCAAGCTCCTTGAGGATAGGGATTATGCCTTATTTAAACTATTATTTCCAGTACCCTCAAATCCCTAGAATACTAAGTGGAATAGATGGGAGAACTCAGAAACCTGACCCCTGCCATGGTTTAGAGCTACCTTTCCAGGAAACCCCCCTCACTTGTATCCTTACTTGATCTCATACAGATTTCTTTGTAATCTATAGTCCCCCTAATCTTGTACCCTGAGAGTAAAGTGAGTTCCTGAGACTGGACTGTGAGCCTGATAGGAAGTCAGGGACAAATGGGGCACAAGATGAGGTAAAAATTGTTTTAGGGTATAAAAAACCTGTTCTTTGCTGCATGTCCTTTGTCTCCCTTGACTAAATTAAGACACTAATAAATGCAATATCTTTTTCTGAAGGAATTGAATAAACTGTTTTCTGCGATGGCTCTGAGCAACATTTATTTGAATTATTTTGGGTTAGTGATCATTGTCCCACCCAATACTTCTTGTACTATAGGAATTTTATCAATTCTTATTAAACAGCATATGAAATTTTCATTTCATTTCAAATTCACTATTTTCTTCTTTTATTTTTAAGTTCCCTAACACAATGTCATGATGGCAAATATGTTCCATTTCATTCATCTTTTTTTTAATTTTGGCTGGCTTTTTTGTCTCATTAGGAAAAATTGGAAATCATACAGATATATAATTGAAATACATATGATTAAAACTCAGATCTGAAATTATTTAGGTGTATAAATCATCTTCTAATTATTCTGTTTAATTCCTGCCCTATTAACTGATCACAGCTGGTTTTCTTGGCTCACTAATTATAACCTCTGAACTCATAACCTTCTAAAATTCAGAGAGAGTTAACTGTTTTCATTTATCAATTGTCCACCCTCTTTCAAGGATATCTATGATAAATGTGTGTAGCACATATCCAGGAGTAGAATGACACATATTCTTTTTCTCAACATTTGACCTAAAGAGTTTATTATATTTTGAAACAAAAATGTATGAGATAAAGGAATATGGGATGGAAGAGGAATGTGAGTCACTCAATTTTCTCAAAAATAATCATTAATGGCAGAGCCAAGATAGCAGTGTAAAGGCAGGAACTTTCCTAACCTCTCCCCTAAACTGCTCCACATTCCTTTAATTAATGACTAAACAAATTTTAGAGCATCAGAATACCCAAAAAGATGGAATATAACATTTTACAGCTGAAGGCAACTTAGAAGCTCATCAGAAAGTGTCTGTGACACCAAGTTGGGAGTCCTGGGGCAGGGCACACTGGCACAGCTCTAAACTAGCCCCAACCCAGTGGGGGCCTGACCTCTGAATCTCAGCAGCAGGACTGCTGGTTTCCAGACTTCTCAGCACAGAGACACAAAAGAGGGCCTGGAAGATGAGCAGAAAAGTTCTATGGAACCAGAGTGGGACCCCAGTGCCCAATTCTAACACAGGGCTGGGTCCCAGTATCAGCAAAGTGGGGCCTCTGAATCAGCAGCAGTGCTGGATGCTTCTGGATTTCTTTGCCTGGGGACATCAGAAAGGACCTCAGAAATTCAATGCAGAAGGTCTTTGGCAGTGGGGTGGAATTTTGGTTTGTAGTCCCAGTTCAGCCCTGGTCAGCAAAATCCCAGTCCTGGCCATTACACTAGATCTTACAGCCATATTGGGGTAGGGGGACACCTAATGGTTCCAGGGCACAAAAAGAGTGCTTCTGGTTAGATTCCTAGAAGGATTTCTGAAAACAGCTGCAAAAAACCCCTGAAACTTGGGACAATGCACCCTCCACCCTGGAAACAGAGCTTTACTTTAACAAAAAGCTAAAAGCAAAATAATAGACTAGAAAAATGAGCAGAAAACAAAAAAAAAAAATTTCTGACCATTGAAAGTTATTATGGTGACAAGGAAAATCAAATCATACAATCAGAAGATGATACGGAAGTCCAAACTGCTACATCCAAAGCCTCCAAGAAAAATAAGAATTAGATAAATAGAAAATCAATGAATTGGGCTTGCAAATGAAAAAGCTAGAGAAAGAACAAATAAAAACCCCCCCAATCAAATACCAAACTTGAAATCCTAAAAATAAAAGGAGAGATTAATAAAACTGAAAATAAAAAAACTATTGAATTAATAAATAAAACTAGCTCCTCCTCCTCCTCCCAGGAGGCTAGTTGGGTAACCAGTCCAGAGCAGGAAACTATACAGCAAAGAGTCACAAATTCCTTTCCTAATACTCCTGCCAGTTGCCAAAACCAACAGCTAGAAGATAGACCACAAAAGGGGGAAACTGATCCTACTCCAGGAAACAGGGGTTTTCAGGTTTGCCAGGGATCACAGAGGTAGCTGTGCTGGGAGGATTGAAGCCTTCTTTAAAAAATGGGCTTGGCGAGGAGCAGCTAGATGGTGCAAGGGGCAGCTAAATGGTGCAGTGGATAGAGTACCAGCCCTGAAGTCAGGAAGACCTGAGTTCAAATCTGGTCTCAGACACATAACAGCTGTGTGACCCTGGACAAGTCACTTAACCCCAAGTGCCTCAGCAAAAAAAAAAAAAAAAAAAAAAATGGGCTTGGCAAGGGGCGGAGCCAAGATGGGGGAGTGAAAAGGTGACTTTCTGCCTCTCCAACCAATCTTCTCTCAAATCAACAATAAAATAAGCCTCTGAACTGATCTTCAAGTCAACGAACTCAGAAATATTTGGACACTGCTCTCTGGATAACTTCATATCAGGTTAGTCGAACTCGGACAGAGAGATAAATAGAGACTCCTGCATAGGCCGGAAGTGTGGGTGGGACTCAGCTCAGCTTATCGTGGGAGAAATTCCAAACTCCAAACTCCAAATTCCAAACACCTGGAGTTTATATGAGGCACTCGGGACACTCTGCCCTGATTAGGGGCAGGTGTTCTGGCAGACTTGCCTTGTTTAAGGAGTAATTCAGACTTAGTCCTAGCCCCCACCAGCCCAGCACCTTAAGTCAACTTGATGAAGTGCCCCAGGGCAAAGCTTTTTCAGCCGCCATTTTTTCCCTACCTTAAAGAGATATCCACGCTGTCTAAAAAAAAATGATGAAGAAGCAAAAGAAAGCTCTCACCATAGACAGCTTTTATAAAGAGAAAGAAGAGATGATCACCCCAGATTCAGAGGTTCCTTTAGACAAAAATACAGAGAAAATCAGCAAGGACCATCACTGGTCCCCTTTTCAAAAGGCCTTTCTGGAAGATTGCATAAAGAACCTCAAAAGGGAGCTGGAGGATAAATGGGAAAATAAACTGAAATCAGTGCAAGAACGATATGATGCCCTGCAAAAGAGATATGAAAAAGACACCAATTTATTGAAAAATAAAATTAGTGAAGTGGAAAAAGAGTGCAATGAACAAATTGGCCAGTTACAGAAGGAGCTTAAAAAGGTAACTGAAGAAAATAACACTTTAAAAATAAGAATTGAACAAATGCAAATGAATGACTCAATAACACTTCAAGAATCAGTCAAACAAAAACAAAAAAATGAAAAATTAGAAGAAAATATGAAATATCTCCTAGGAAAAACAACTGACTTGGAAAATAGATCTAGGAGAGACAATCTAAGGATTATTGGACTTCCTGAAAGCCATGATGAAAAAAAGAATCTAAACACTATCTTCCAGGAAATCCTGAAAGAAAACTGCCTTGAGATTGTAGAATCATAGGGCAAAATCACTATTGAAAGAATTCACGGATCACCTCCTGAAAGAGACCCCAAAATTAAGACCCCAAGGAATATCGTGACTAAATTTCAGGACTATAGCACAAAGGAACAGATTCTGCTAGCAGCCAGAAAGAAACAATGCAAATACCGAGGATCAATAATTAGAATCACACAGGATCTGTCAGCCTCCACATTGAAGGATCGAAGGGCCTGGAACCAGATATTCCAAAGGGCAAAGGAACTTGGATTACAACCAAGAATAACCTATCCAGCTAGAATGAGCATTATCCTCCAGGGAAGAAGATGGTCATTCAATGATATAGGTGAATTTCACCTATTTCTAATGAAAAGACCGGATCTGAACAAAAAATTCGACACCCAAACACAGAACTCAAGAGATGCATAAAAAAGGAAAAAGGAAAGGATTCTTGAGAACATTATTTTTACTAGGGGGATACTTAAAGCTTGGGGGTATAATTAAGTAGATATTGCTTTGATAATATGAAAAAGAGAACTACAGGGGAAAAGGTTGTCATACTGGGGAAAAGAGGTAAAAAGTGGTAAAGTAAGATCTAAAAAAAAGGAGGTAAAAACAAGGTAAAATCACTTCAAGAGGCAAAGAAAACCTAATATAATGGAGAGAAAGAGGAGAGGGAGATGACCATTGTGTAAATCTTACTCTCATCAGGTTGGGCTCTAAAAGTGTATATCATACATTTGATTTCACATAGAAACTTGTCTGTTGCTAGAGGGAAGTGGGAGGGAAAGGAGGAAAAGTAAGGGACAAACTAATAGAAGGGAAAATAGAAGAATCAGGGGAAAGGAGTAAAAACAGGGGGAGGGGATCTAAAGGGTGGAGTATTGTTTGGGGGAGGGGTTCATCAAAAGCAAAGTACTGAGGAGGGGGGAAGGGAGAAAGGAGAAAGGAAAGGGGAAAACATAACTTGGGTAAATAAGATGGCAGGAAATAAAGAATTAGTTATTCTAACTGTGAATGTGAATGGGATGAACTCTCCCATAAACCGGAAGTGGATATCAGATTGGATTAAAAACCAGAATCCAACAATATGTTTTCTACAAGAAACACATCTAAAACATAGTGACACATATAGGATGAAGGTAAACAGCTGGAGCAGAAAATATTATGCTTCAGGTGAACAAAAAAAAAAGCAGGGGTAGCAATCCTTATCTCAGATCAAGTAAAAGCCAAGATAGATCTAATCAAAAGAGATAAGGAAGGAAACTATATGTGCTGCGATGAAGATAGTCATATACATCCAGAGAGAGGCCTGTGGGAACTGAGAGTGAACCACAACACAGCACTTTAACGCTTTCTGTGAATATTTCCATGCATTCTGTTTTCCTTCTTAGGTTGTTTTTTTTTTTTCTTCTTCTCTTTCTAGATCTGATGTTTCTTGTGCAGTAAGATAACTGTATAGATATGTATACATGTATTGTATTTGTCATATAATTTATCCTATCTAGCATCCATTCCCTTACCTGTCATCTAGGGGTGGGGGGCGGGGGGAGGGAAAGGAAAAGCTTGGGAAAAAAAAGTTTTTTTTGCAAAGGTCAATGTTGAAAGGTCACTCATATGTTTTGCAAATAAAAAGCTTTAATAAAAAAAATAAAAGAATAAAAGAAAAAAGGAAGGAAACTATATTTTATTAAAGGGTACCATAGATAATGTAGCAATATCAATACTAAATTTATATGCACCAAGTGCAATAGCATCCAAATTCCTAGGGGAGAAATTAAGAGAGATGCAATAAGAAATAGACAGCCAAATGATACTAGTGGGGGATCTCAATCTTGCTCTCTCAGAATTAGATAAATCAAACTACAAAATAAACAAGAAAGAAACTAGGGAGATAAACCAATTGTTAGAAAAGTTAGGTATGATAGATCTATGGAGAAAGTTGAATGGAGACAGTAGGGAGTTTACTTTTTTCTCAGCAGTCCATGGAACCTATACAAAAATTGACCATGTGTTAGGGCATAAAAACCTCAAAATCAAATGCAGAAAGGCAGAAATAGGAAATGCATCCTTTTCAGATTATGATGCAATAAAAATCACATGCAATACAAGGCCAGGAGGAAATAAACCAAAAGTTAATTGGAAACTAAATAATCTCATCCTGAAGAATGAATGGGTGAAAGAGCAAATCATAGACACAATCAATAATTTCATCCAGGAGAATGACAATAAGGAGACAACATACCAAAATTTGTGGGATACGGCCAAAGCGGTTATAAGGGGCAATTTTATATCTTTAGATGCTTACTTGCATAAAATAGAGAAAGAAAAGATCAATGAATTGGGCTTATTATTAAAAAAACTAGAAAAAGAACAAATTAAAAACCCTCAATTAAATACCAAATTGGAAATTCTAAAAGTAAAAGAAGAAATTAATAAAATTGAAAATAAGAAAACTATTGAATTAATAAATAAAACTAAGAGTTGGTTCTATGAAAAAACTAACAAAATAGATAAGTCTTTAGTTAATTTGATAAGAAAAAGGAAAGAGGAAAATCAAATTGTTAGTCCCAAGAATGATAAAGGAGAACTTTCCTCCAATGAAGAGGAAATTAGAGCAAAAATTAGGAGTTACTTTGCCCAACTTTATGCCAGTAAGTTTGATAATCTAAATGAAATGGAGGAATATCTACAAAAATATAGATTGCCCAGGTTAACAGAAGAGGATATAAATTATTTAAATAGCCCCATATCAGAAAAAGAAATAGAACAAGCTATTAACCAACTCCCTAAGAAAAAATCTCCAGGGCCAGGTGGATTTACATGTGAATTCTACCAAAAATTCAAAGAACAATTAATTCCAAAACTACACCAACTATTTGAGAAAATAGGGACAGAAGTTATACTGCCATAATCCTTCTATGAGACTGATATGGTGCTGATAGCTAAATGAGGTAGGGTGAAAATAGAGAAAGAAAACTATAGACTAATTTCCCTAATGAATATTGATGCAAAAATTTTAAATAAGATATTAGCAATGAGATTACATAAAGTCATCCCCAGGATAGTACACTATGACCAAATAGGATTTATACCAGGGATGCAGGGCTGGTTCAATATTAGGAAAACTATCAGCATAATTAATTATATTAATAACCAAACTAACAAAAACCATATGATTATCTCAATAGATGCAGAAAAAGCCTTTGATAAAACCCAACACCCTTTCCTATTAAAAACACTAGAGAGTATAGGAATAAATGGGCTTTTCCTTAAAATGATCAGTAGCATCTATTTAAAACCATCAGCAAGCATCATATGTAATGGAGACAAACTAAAACCATTCCCAATAAGATCAGGAGTGAAATAAGGCTGCCCACTGTCACCATTACTATTTAATATTGTATTAGAAATGTTAGCTTTAGCAATGAGAAGAAAAAGAGATAAAAGGAGTCAGAGTAGGTAATGAAGAAACCAAATTATCACTCTTTGCAGATGACATGATGGTATACTTAGAGAACCCTAGAGATTCAACTAAAAAACTACTAGAAACAATTCACAACTTCAGCAAAGTGGCAGGATTCAAAATTAATCCACATAAATCATCAGCATTTTTATATATTACCAACAAAGTTCAGCAGCAAGAGATACAAAATGAAATTCCATTCCATATAGCAGATGATAGGAAAAAATATTTGTGAATCTATCTGCCAAGGAAAAGTCAGAAACTATATGAACTAAACTACAAAACACTTTCCACACAAATAAAATCAGACCTAATCAATTGGAAAAATATTAAGTGCTCATGGGTAGGCAGAGCGAACATAATAAAAATGACAATACTACCCAAACTAATCCACTTATTTA
>JAJPUD010007878.1:0-59696 GCA_023553655.1 Myrmecobius fasciatus | reverse complement strand
ATCAGACAAGTTTCAATGTGAAATCAAATGTATGATATACACTTTTAGAGCCCAACCTGATGAGAGTAAGATTTACACAATGCTCATCTCCCTCACCTCTTTCTCTCCATTATATTAGGTTTTCTTTGCCTCTTCAAGTGATTTTACCTTGTTTTTACCTCCTTTTTTAGATCTTATTTTACCACTTTTTCCCTCTTTTCCCTAGTATGACAAACTTTCCCCCTCTAGTTCTCTTTTTCATATTATCAAAGTAATATCTAGTTAATTATACCCCCAAACTTTAAGTATCCCCCTAGTAAAAATAAAGTTCTCAAGAGTCCTTTCCTTTTTACCTTTTTATGCATCTCTTGAGTTCTGTGTTTGGGTGTCGAATTTTTTTGTTCAGATCCAGTCTTTTCATTAGAAATAGGTGAAATTCACCTATATCATTGAATGACCATCTTCTTCCCTGAAGGATAATTCTCATTCTAGCTGGATAGGTTATTCTTGGTTGTAATCCAAGTTCCTTTGCCCTTTGGAATATCTGGTTCCAGGCCCTTCGATCCTTCAGTGTGGAGGCTGACAGATCCTGTGTGATTCTAATTATTGATCCTCGGTATTTGAATTGTTTCTTTCTGGCTGCTAGCAGAATCTGTTCCTTTGTGCTATAGTCCTGAAATTTAGCCACGATATTCCTTGTGGTCTTAATTTTGGGGTCTCTTTCAGGAGGTGATCGGTGAATTCTTTCAATGGTGATTTTGCCCCTTGATTCTACAATCTCAGGGCAGTTTTCTTTCAGGATTTCCTGGAAGATAGTGTTTAGATTCTTTTTTTCATCATGGCTTTCAGGAAGTCCAATAATCCTTAGATTGTCTCTCCTAGATCTATTTTCCAAGTCAGTTGTTTTTCCTAGGAGATATTTCATATTTTCTTCTAATTTTTCATTTTTTTGTTTTTGTTTGACTGATTCTTGAAGTCTTATTGAGTCATTCACTTGAATTTGTTCAGTTCTTATTTTTAAAGTGTTGTTTTTTTCAGTTACCTTTCTAAGCTCCTTTTGTAACTGGCCAATTTGTTCATTGCACTCTTTTTCCACTTCACTAATTTTATTTTTCAATAAATTGGTGTCTTTTTCATATCTCTTTTGCAGGGCATCATATCCTTCTTGCAAGATATTGTATCCTTCTTGCACTGATTTCAGTTTATTTTCCCATTTATCCTCCAGCTCTCTTTTGAGGTTCTTTATGCAATCTTCCAGAAAGGCCTTTTGAAAAAGGGACCAGTGATGGTCCTTGCTGATTTTCTCTTGAGTTTTGTCTAAAGGAACCTCTGGATCTGGGGTGATCATCTCTTCTTTCTCTTTATAAAAGCTGTCTATGCTGAGAGCTCTCTTTTGCTTCTTCATTTTTTTTTAGACAGCGTGGATATCTCTTTAAGGTAGGGGAAAAAATGGCGGCTGAAAAAGCTTTGCCCTGGGGCACTTCATGGAGTTGACTTAAGGTGCTGGGCTGGTGGGGGCTAGGACTAAGTCCGAATTACTCCTTAAACAAGGCAAGTCTGCCAGAACACCTGCCCCCAATCAGGGCAGAGTGTCCCGAGTGCTTCAGATAAACTCCAGGTGTTTGGAATTTGGATTTTGGAGTTTGGAATTTCTGCCACAATGAGCTGAGCTGAGTCCCACCCTCACTTCCGGCCTACACAGAAGTCATCTATTTATCTCTTTGTCCGAGTTCGACTAACCTGATATGAAGTTATCCAGAGAGCCGTGTCCAAATATTTCTGAGTTCGTTGACTTGAAGATCAGTTCAGAGGCTTATTTTATTGTTGATTTGAGAGAAGATTGGTTGGAGAGGCAGAAAGTCACCTTTTCACTCCGCCATCTTGGCTCCGCCCCAACCCAAAGAGATCTTAAAGGAGGGAATGGGACCCACATGTGCAAAAATGTTTGTGGCAGCCCTTTTTGCAGCATTTAGAACCTGGAAACTGAGTGAATGCCCATCAGTTGGAGAATAGCTAAATTATGGTAAATGAATGTTATGCAATATTATTGTTCTATAAGAAATGATCAGGAGAATGATTTTAGAGAAGCCTAAAGAGACTTGCATGAACTGATTGTAAGTGAAATGAGCAGAACCAGGATATCATTGTACATAGCAACATCAGTTATACAACAATCAAGTCTGATGAATGTGACTTTCCAACAATGAAATGATTGATGTCAGTTCCAATGATCTTGTGATGAAGATAGCCATCAACACTCAGAAAGAGGACTGTAGGAACTGAATGTGGATCACAACATAACATTCTCACTCTTTTTGATGTTTTTCTCCTTGTTTTCTTATTCATTTTCTTTCCTTTTTTGATCTGATTTTTCTTGTGTAACAAGAGAATTATATAAATATGTTTATGCACACTAGATTTAACAGATATTTTAACATCTATAATTCATATATTTCATTGTTTACCATCTAGGGGAGATAGTGGGTGTTAGGAGAGGAAAATCTGAAACACAAGGCTTTGCAAGGGTAAATGTTGAAAAATTAACCATGCATATATTTTGAAAATAAAAAATAAAATTAAAATGTCAGGAGTACATTTTTTTTTGTAAAAGGGGAAATACTACATCAGTTTTGGAAATTCTTTAAGAAAAGGAGCCATGACTTACTTACTTTTTATTTCCCCCCCAAATCAAACTTGATACATGATAGGCTCCCAAGAAATTTTTATTCAAAAATAAGTAATTACAAAGAGTGCTAGGAAGCCTCACAGCCCTTCATCAAAATGACCATTATCATTACAGACTATAGTCCTGAAATTCCTGATTTGGGTTACTACTAATTACTGCCCAAGAGAACTATGTCTCAGAAACTCTTTACAATTTTTCAAACTACTTTCTGCTGTGTCCAAATCAAACTTGAAGAACATGATCACCCTTCATAAAAGTGTATAGAAGAAGAGACAATGTGTAAAGCAGAAATGTGTGGAGGAAGAAGAGACAATGATGAAAGGAAATTCCACCTTTTAGAGGAAGCTTTCCAATTCTAATACCTTCCCTCTCTTGATTAATTTTTATTTATCTTATATATAACTTGTTTGTACATATTTATTTATACATTGTTTCTCCCATTACATTGTGATTTCTTAGAGGGAAAGAAGTGTCTTTTGCCTTTCTATGTTTTCCCAGCCCTTAGCACAGGGTCTGAAACATAATAGACATTTAATAAATACTTATTAATTGATTTACAAAAAAGGAATTATTCCTAAAGGGTAGCTAGAAATCCCCCCAAAAAAATGACTTTTATGTGCTTCGCAATTTTACCTGCGGCCTAATTGGATTCAAAGGACTTGAGATCAAATGCTGATTTTGCCATTTGCTGCCTATGGGATCTCATAAAATTTACTTACTTAGTCTCAGATTCCTTATCTATAAAATGAAAGGACTAAATTACATGGTCTCTAAGGTCCCTTCCAGTTCTAAATCTATGTTTCTGTGTGTAAATTTGTGAATATGTATGTAAGTATGAGGTGAATGGTTAATTGTAACATTTTTTAAAATAGCTTCTGAATTACTGAAAATTTGGCTATGCTATTGATTTTCCTAAAGAACTATTTACAAGCTTATTCTAATTAATATACAAACTTGGAAGTGGTTCTACTCTGTGCTAGCAACCAACTGTTTGAACAAGAAACACTGGGATGAAAACATTTCAAAGATAATACCAATGTTATTTCATTTAATGAGTTCCCATTTCATTAATCTCTCCAAATTACTTCAGTCCAACAACACATAGTAATAAAATTTCAAATTGTTCTTTTCACTTTACATTTTCTTTTTATGTTCCAAAAGTTAAAAAGTTAGGACCAAAGTGTGGAGCCAACACTACATAAGCAAATTTACAGTGGGCAAATCCATATGTTCTTCATCATTGGTTAAGACCTCAGTGGTGCACCCTGATCATTCAACCCTTAACATCCCTGAACCTATGAAACCATAATATTGAGTGTTCATAAAACTGCCACTTGAGTCATTGCTTAAATAAACAGATGGTGAAGAAACAAAGTCTTTATTGTACCCAAAAGAAAGGGCATTCCAAATCTGTTAGCTCACTTCTACAAACATGTTGCACCCCAAGTTTAAATCCTAAATCTTTCAAAAAAAAAAAACAAATTGTTCCATAAACAGAGATCATTAAAGCTGGAGTATTCCTTAAACTTAATCTAGTCTAACTACCACTTGTGGCAAATGAGAAAATGGATACCCAGAGATAAATAACTTGCTTATGGTCATATAGGAAAATAGTGGCAGAATTCAGACCAGAAGTCAAGTTGCTTGACTCTCAGTCCAGTGATCTTTCTACTATGCCAAAATAGCTTACATTTCTATGAGTTGTTATTATTTTATTGTTTTTCAGTTAGGTAGAACTCTTAAGGTCCCCATCTGGGGTTGTCTTGGCAAAGAGCCTGGGGTAGTTTGCCATTTCTTTCTCCAACTCATTTTTACAGATAAAATAATTAAAGCAAACAGGATCACACAGTTCATAAGTAAGTATCTAAGGTCAGATCTGAACTCAGGAAAATTAATTTTCCTGACTTAAAGCTGTCTGCCTCTATCCATTGCACCACCTAGTCACTCTGTATTTGTATAGCACTTTACAAATATAATTTTTTACTACTAGGTCCTATGGCAAATATGTAGTAAGAATTGTGTTACTTTCATTTTAAATTTTTTTTAAATCTCATTTTTACAAAGTTTAAATCAGGTGCAACTAGATGATGCAGTGAATAAAGTACTGGTCCTTGAGTTAGGAGGACCTGAGTTCAAATCCAGCCTAGGATACTTTCTAGCTGTGTGATCCTGGGCAAGTTATTTAATTCCAGTTGACGCAAAAAAAAAAGTTTTAATTGTTTCAAATTCTCCAAGATATCTGGAACCTCAGAGTTACTCTAGTTTTTGCCTTACATGAGCATGAATTCCCTCCATAACATTCAGTTATGTCTTGGTAGAAACTTGCAGCTCCCAATAAAGAGCTGTCTCTGCCAATACAGGTAGCACCATCTCTGACATTCAAAGCTATAGGAAGCGGAAAAGAGCATTGAGTGACATGCTCAAAGTAAGCAGCAGGTATAAAACAAGACAATTGCTAATATATATACATATATGTGCGTGTGTGTGTGTGTGTGTGTGTGTGTGTGTGTGTATAACTTGAAGGTTTGTAAAATAATGCATAACAAGTTATCTCATTTAATTCTCTAACAATCCGTTTGGGGTAGCTACTATTATTGTCTACATTTTACTGATGAAAAAAGGTAAAACTGAGGGAGGATGGTCAAACTGTCAAGAGAAAAAACACAGGATTAAGAGTTTATAGACCTATAGATAAAGAGTTTATAACCAATTTTGCCACAAACTTTAATGACTTTGGGTATCTCCAAACTTTAATTTCTTCATATATAAAATGGCAATAATCATACCTTCTCATTACACAGAACTATTTAATCATTGAGGTATACATTGTTGATTTAGTATCTATCCTATATGGGGCATATAGGTGGCACAGTGGATAGAATACTAGGCCTGGATTCAGGAAGAGTCATCTTCCTGAATTTAAATCTGGCTTTAGACTTATGGCCTTTGGCAAGTCATTTAACATAGTTTGCCTCAATTTCCTCCTCTGTAAAATGAGCTGAAGAAGGAAATGGCAAATCTCTGCCAAGAATGGGATCATGCAGAATCAAATATGACTGAAAAAAGACTCACAACAAATATTTAAAATACAATGTGTCCTAATAGACTTTTGGTGTAGTTGTAAACTGACCCAACCATTCTGGAGAACAATTTGAAACTATGTCCAAAGGGCAGTTGAACTGTTTATGTCCTTTGATCCAGCTATACCAATACTAGGTCTGAATCCCAAAAAGATCGTACAAAAAGGGGAAGGACTCACATGCACAAAAAATATTTGTAGCAGTTCTTTTTGTGGCAGCAAAAAAAAATGTAAATTGAAGGGATGCCCATAATTTGGGAAATAGCTAAACAAGTTGTGGTATATGAATGTAATGGAATTATTGTGCTATAAGAAACAATGAGCAGATGGATTTCAGAAAAGATTTGTGTGAACTGATGCTGAGTGAAGTAAGCAAAACCAAAAGAACACTGCACACAGTAACAGCAACATTGCACAATGATCAACAAATAGACTTAGCTCTCCTCAGCAATACAATGATAAAAGACAATTCCAAAAAGACTCATGATGGAAAATACTATCCACATCAAGAAAAAGAGCCATGGAGTCTGAGTGCAGATCAAAGCATATTATTTTCACTTGTTTTCTTTTTTGTTCTTTTTCATGGTTTTTCCTTTTTGTCCTGATTCTTCTTTCACACCTTGACATCACTTGTGTGATGTCTACTGTGAAAATAATTTGCATATATCTATTTTGTCTCTTCCATTAAAATTAATATGAACTTTTTGAGGGCAGAGACTTTTACACTTTTATCTCTGTACTTCCCTCTCTTCCCACCCACCCCCAGGACTTAACCCAGTGCCTAGCACTAAAAAAGTATTAGTAAATGCTTGTTGAATGATTTGAAAGACAATCTTAGAAGGTTCAGGCAAGTTAGAGAGTAGGTAGAGATAAACCATAGTATATAAATGGTTCAGTGGATAGAGTAATGGGCCCAAAGTCAGGAAGATCTGGGTTCAAATATGGTTTCAGACACTTACTAGCTGTGTGACCCTGGGCCAAGCATTTAACCTCTATTTGTCTAATTCTACTGAAGATGGAAATGGAAAACCACTCCAGTATCTTTCCCAAGAAAACCCCATGAACAGCATTGCAGGCTATAGTTCACAAGTTCACAAAGAATTGAACATAACTGAATAACAGTTGAGAGAGAGAACTATGGACTACAGTGTCCAGGAAGGCTTCCTTGGGGAGATGAACCTGTTAGATATACTCTTTATCTTTGTGGGGAGGGTTAAGGATGCAAGGAGAAGGAATCTAAATACAGTTGGTATTAGAATATTTAAAGGGTTCTATGGGAAAGAATACACTGGAATAAGAGTATTTTGTCCCAATAACAACCACTGTTATTGATTTCTTTCCAGCGGAGCAGATGGGCTATTTCAGGGCTTTGTGTTTCTGTATCTCTCCATGTACTTCTATAAGGCCTTGGTATCTTTTGACATTTTCTATGGGATGAAATAAAGCTGTTCCATGCCTGATGTGTAGTTGGTACCTAAAATAACTATAAAGGAATCCTTCCCCTTTCATGCACATTTGAGAAAATCTAGGTACAAATTATATCATGATATTTTTAGAGATTAGTTCAGATGAGGTGATCAAACCAAAAAAAAAGAAAAGAAAAAATAACCTTCTCAGTGTCAGACCCTCATAATTGTATCCAATCCATGCAAATGCAGACCCTTTATAGGAACCTGAGCTATGAGTTTCATTACATCATGAATTTGAGTCAAAAAAAAAAAAAACTCAAACATAATGGATGCCTGAACAATTTTTTGTGGGGGAAAAAGATTGGGAATGCTAGTTGACTTCAAGATCAATTATGAATCAACAGGATGACAAAGAAGGCAAAAAACTGCCAACATCTTAGGTTGAATTAATAGAAACATTGAAACTAGAATAAAGAAAATGAACTCCCTGTTGGATTTTCTTCTAGTCAGACCACATCTGGCATATTATTTTCATTTCCTGGAATCATATCTTATATTGGAAAGGACATTGATAAGCTAGAATTTATTCAGAAAAGGCTAATAAGTATTTTGAAGGAGCTAGAGATCAAACTATATAAGGAACTAGTGAAGAAACTAAGGATGTTAGGTGAATTAATGGAAGATAGAAGCAACACAATAGGACTCTTCAAATATTTCAAGGACTGTTTCGTGCACCATGGATTACTATTATCCTAATTGACCCCAAATGCCAAAACTATAATAAATTGCATAAATTGAAATAAGGCAAACTTTTCTTTGGTCCAAGGACAAATTATATGGTTATAAAAATGGAATGAACTGGAAAAAAATGTTAGCTAGTACTGGCAGTCTTCTTCTGGAATCTAGATGACCACTTACAGAGAGTGTAGCATTTTGGATTCCTTTTACAGTACTGGTTTGACTGGAAGACTTCTGAAATTCCATATAATTCTGAGATATTTTCATAAAATCCTATAAGTCAAAGGACCAAGGTTGGAATCCAAATTCTGACTATGTGCCCATGGCTAAAGAAATCACTGACCCGGGGGGCAGAGCCAAGATGGTGAACTGCAGACAGCATTCTCTGTGAGCTCCTGAGACCTTCCCTCAGACCCAGACAAATTGAGCCTCTGAACTGGTTCTGGAGTGAGGGCGCCACCAAACACTTGGACTACAACGCACTTCTATCAAATATCTACTTTGAAAGAACTTCTGAGGTCACTTTTAGATGAACAGGAGATCGATCAGCTCCCAGCACTCAGACGCCAGTACGCAGCCGGGGTGCAAGTCCATGGCTGGGAAAGACCAGAAGATTTTAGGCTGCCAGGAAGTCCCTGGGAGACACTTGGGCCACTTTGCTCTGCTTGCGGTCAGGTGCTTTGGCAGGTCTACCTTTGATAAAGGGTGGATTGAGAGCAGCTGAAAGTGTGGTCCTAGTGCGGATCTAGCCAGATCAGCCCCAGACTGGAAGTCAACTCGGCAAATTGCCCCAGGGCAAATTAAAACTGCTGCAGATTCCCTGCTGGTGACTGATACCTCAACTCAAAAGCATGAGTGAGAAGAAGAGAGCTCTCACCATAGACAGCTTTTACAGAGAGAAACTGGAGAAGTTGCCAGATCCTGAGATTCTGAAAACAATCCCAGATAAAGTCACAAAGGTGGACTTAAGCTGGTCTCCCTTTCAGAAGGCTTACCTGGAAGATTGCATAAAGAATCTCAAAAGAGAGCTAGAAGAAGATTGGGGAAATAAATTGAGAGCAGTGCAAGAAGGAAATATCGCCCTGCAACAGAGATGTGAAAAACTGGAAAATAAGTCTGGTGAATTGGAAAAAGTCGCCAACTCACTGGAAAATAAAAATAGTGAATTGGTAAAAGACAACAATTCACTGAAAAACAAAATTGGTGAATTGGAAAAACTCACCAACTCACTAGAAAATAAAAATAGTGAATTGGAAAAAGATAAAAATTCACTGAAAAACGAAATTAGTGAATTGCAAAAAGACAATTCACTGAAAAATAAAATTGGCAAAATGGAAAAAGAATGCAATGAACCAAAAAATTCAATTGGCCAGTTACAAAAGGAGCTAAAAAAGATAACTGAAGGAAATAATACCTTAAAAATTAAAATTGAACAAATTGACATGAATGACTCAATAAGACTTCAAGAATCAGTCAAACAAAAACAAAAAAAATGAAAAAATAGAAGAAAATATGAAATATCTCCTAGGAAAAACAACTGACTTGGAAAACAGATCCAGGAGAGACAATCTAAGGATTATCGGACTCCCTGAAAGTCACGATGAAAAAAAGAACCTTGATGCTATCTTCCAGGAAATCATGAAAGAGAATTGCCCTGATGTTTTAGAATCAGAAGGCAAAGTTGGCATTGAAAGAATTCACCAATCACCTCCTGAAAGAGACCCCAAAATTAAAACCCCAAGGAATATCGTGGCTAATTGTCAGGACTATTGCACCAAGGAAAAGATATTGCTAGCAGCTAGAAAGAAACAGGAGGAAAAATACCGAGGAACTGTCATTAGAATTACACAGGATCTGTCAGCTTCCACATTGAAGGATCGAAGGGCCTGGAATCAGATATTCAGAAAGGCAAAAGAACTTGGATTACAGCCAAGAATAAGCTATCCAGCTAGAATGAGCATCATCTTCCAGGGAAAAAGATGGTCATTCAATGATACAGGAGAATTTCACCTATTTCTAATGAAAAGACCAGATCTGAACAAAAAATTTGACCTCCAAACACAGAACTTTAGAGAAGCATAAAAAGGTAAAAAGGAAAGAACTCTTGAGAACTGTATCTCTACTAGGGGTATCCTTAAAGAATGGGAATATAATTTGATTTTACTTTGATAATAATCGAAAAGAAATTAGGGGTGGAAGGCATATCATACTGCAAAGAAAAGTGGGGAGGAAGGGAAAGGAGGTAAAATAAAGTAAAAAAAAGGAGGTAAAATAAGGCAAAGTCTCATGAAGAGACATAAAAAATCTAATATAATTGAGGGAAAGAAGGGAGGGTGATGAGTATTGTGTAAATCTTACTCTCATTAGATTGGGTTCTAAAAGATTGTGTCAGACACATTTGATTTCAGGGAAAAACTTGTCCCTCTGTATAGGGAAGTAGGAGGGAAAGGAGGAAAAGAAAGGGATAAATTAATAGAAGGATTAGGGGAAAGGTGTAAAAAAGAGGGAGGGTTCTAAAGGGGGAGGACTGTTAGAGGGAGGTGGTCATCAAAAACAAAATACTGGGGAGGGGTGGAGTAAGGGAAAAGGGAAGAGAAAAATATAACTTTGGGTAAATAAGATGGCAGGAAATATAGATATAGTCATTTTAACTGTGAATGTGAATGGGATGAACTCCCCCATAAAACGGAAACGGATTAAAAGCCAGGATCCTACCATATATTGTTTATAAGAAACACATCTAAAACATAGAGATACATACAGAGGGAAGGTAAAGGGCTGGAGCAGAATCTTTTATGCTTCAAGTGAACAAAAAAAGCAGGGGTAGCAATCCTTATCTCAGATCAAGTAAAAGCAAAAATAGATCTAATTAAAAGAGATAAGGAAGGAAACTATATTTTACTAAAGGGTACCATAGACAATGAAGCGGTAACAATACTAAACATATATGCACCAAGTGATATAGCATCCAAATTCCTAGAGGAGAAACTAACAGAAATGCAAGGAGAAATAGACAGTAATACTATACTAGTGGGGAATCTCAACCTTGCTCTCTCAGAATTAGATAAATCAAACCACAAAATAAATATGAAAGAAGTTAGGGAGATAAACAAAATGTTAGAAAAGTTAGGTATGACAGATCTCTGGAGGAAATTGAATGGTGATAGAAGGGAGTATACTTTTTTCTCAGGGGTTCATGGAACTTATACGAAAATTGATCATGTGTTAGGGCATAAAAACCTCAAAATCAAATTCAAAAAAGCAGAAATACTACATGTATCCTTTTCAGATCATGATGCAATAAAACTCACATGTAATATAAGGCCAGGAGAAAATAGACCAAAATTAATTTGAAATTAATCTCATCCTGAAGAATGAATGGGTGAAAGAGCAAATCATAGACACAATCAATAATTTCATCCAGGAGAATGACAATAAGGAGACAACATACCAAAATTTGTGGGATACGGCCAAAGAGGTTATAAGGGATATCTCTAGATGCTTATTTGCATAAAATAGAGAAAGAGAAGATCAATGAATTAGGGTTACAATTAAAAAAACTAGAAAAAGAGCAAGTTAAATACCCTCAATTAAATACCAAATTGGAAATTCTGAAAATAAAAGGTGAGATTAATAAAACTGAAAATAAGAAAACTATTGAATTAATAAATAAAAGTAAGAGTTGGTTTTATGAAAAAACCAACAAAATAGACAAGACTTTAGTTAATTTGATCAGAAAAAGGAAAGAGGAAAATCAAATTGTTAGTCTCAAGAATGATAAGGGAGAACTTTCCTCCAATGAAGAGGAAATTAGAGCAATAATTAGGAGGTACTTTGCACAACTTTATGCCAGTAAGTTTGATAATCTAAATGAAATGGAGGAATATCTACAAAAATATAGATTGCCCAGGTTAACAGAAGAGGAAATAAATTATTTAAATAGCCCCATTTTAGAAAAAGAAATAGAACAAGCTATTAATCAACTCCCTAAGAAAAAATCTCCAGGGCCAGATGGTTTTACATGTGAATTCTACCAAACATTCAAAGAACAATTAATTCCAATACTATACAAACTATTTGAAAAAAATAGGGACAGAAGGTATACTACCAAATTCCTTCTATGATACAGATATGCTACTGATAGCTAAACCAGGTAGGGTGAAAACAGAGAAAGAAAATTATAGACCCATTTCCCTAATGAATATTGATGCAAAAATTTTAAATAAGATTTTAGCAACAAGATTACAGAAAGTTATCTTCAAGATAATACATCTTGACCAAGTAGGATTTATACCAAGAATGCAGGGCTGGTTCAATATCAGGAAAACTATCAGCATAATCAATTATATTAATAACCAAACTAACAAAAACCATATGATTATCTCCATAGATGCAGAAAAAGCATTCGATAAAATCCAACACCCTTTCCTATTAAAAACACTAGAAAGTATAGGAATAAATGGGCTTTTCCTTAAAATGATTAGTAGCATCTACTTAAAACCATCAGCAAGCATCATATGTAATGGAGACAAACTAGAACCATCCCCAATAAGATCAGGAGTGAAATAAGGCTGCCCACTGTCACCATTACTATTTAATATTGTATTAGAAATGTTAGCTTTGGCAATAAGAGAAGAAAAAGAGATAAAAGGAATCAGAGTAGGTAATGAAGAAACCAAATTATCACTCTTTGCAGATGACATGATGGTATACTTAGAGAACCCTAGAGACTCAACTAAAAAACTACTAGAAACAATTCACAACTTTAGTAAAGTGGCAGGATTCAAAATAAATCCACAGAAATCATCAGCATTTTTATATATTACCAACAAAGTTCAGCAGCAAGAGATAGAAAAAGAAATTCCATTCAGAATAACAGATCATAGTATAACCATTCTCCAATTGATAAATGGTGAAAGGATATGAACAGACAATTTTCAGATGATGAAATTAAAACTATTTATAATAATATGAAAAGGTGCTCCAAATCACTATTGATCAGAGAAATGCAAATTAAGACAATTCTGAGGTACCACTACACACCTGTCAGATTGGCTAAAATGACAGGAAAAGATAACAATGAATGTTGGAGGGGATGTGGGAAGACTGGGACAGTGATACATTGTTGGTGGAGCTGTGTACGGATCCAACCATTCTGGAGAGCAATTTGGAGCTATGCTCAAAAAGTTATGCATACCCTTTGACCCAGCAGTGTTTCTATTGGGCTTATATCCCAAAGAAAACATAAAGAAGGAAAGGGCCCCACATGTGCAAGAATGTTTGTGGCAGCTCTTTTTGTAGTGGCTAGAAACTAGAAACTGAATGGATGCCTATCAATTGGAGAGTGGCTGAATAAATTATGGTATATGAATGTTATGGAATATTATTGCTCTGTGAGAAACGACCCGCAGGACAATTTCAGAGAGGCCTGGAGAGACTTGCATGAACTGATGCTCAGTGAAATGAGCAGAACCAGGAGATCATTATACACGGCAGCAACAATACTCTATGAGGATCAGTTCTAAGGGACATGACTCTCTTCAACAATGAAATGCTTCAAACCAATTACAATTGTTCAGTGAAGAAAGCCATATACACCCAGAGAGAGGGATGTGAAATGTGGACCACAACATAACATTTTCATGTTCTCTATTGAGGTTTGCTTGCATTGTATTTCCTTTATCGGATTATTATTTTTTTAGATACGATTTCTCCTGCACAAAAAATGATGTGTGGCAATAACTATACATATATTTGATTTCTTAAGTATTCTAACATAATTATCATGTAGTGGATATCCTGCCATCTGGGGAGGGGTGGGGAGTAGGGGGGAAAAATTTGTAACAGAAAGCTTTGTAAGGGTTAATGTTTAGGAATTACCCATACATATGTTTTGCAAATAAAAATATTAATAAAACAAAAAGAAATCACTGACCCATTCAGCCTCCAATAAAGTGCATAGTAATATATACCTTAGATTCATAGTAGTTTAATAATGTTGTGAGAAAAGAGATTTGTAAGTCTTAAGAGTTCTATTGAAATGTGGCTTACTATATTATCATGTTTATATCCTCTTATTCTTGAATTTCCAGCTTCTGATGAGCAGCTGCCAGTTATATACCCCATTCTGCTAAGCTGGAACAAATCTCATGATCCCTTACACAAGTCTATGCTTAGTACATCTCATCCCCAGAAATATTAGAAACTAAATCCATAATTCCAGTTCAGATAGAACTAGAACCATCTCACCAAGGTTCTACAGCAGTCAGTAAATTGAAGCCAAAGGTTAGAGGGATCACAAGAAGGACATCAGAACAACACACGTGGATCTTGGCTTCATTCAAATTGATGTAGAACTCATCACCATGATTGAGCTTTATAAATAAATCATCACAGGGGGCAGCTAGGTGGCGCAGTGGATAGAGCACCAGCCCTGAAGTCAGGAGGACCTGAGTTCAAATCTGGTCTCAGACACTTAACATTCCCTAGCTGTGTGAGCCTGGGCAAGTCACTTAACCCCAATTGCCTCAGCAAAAAGCAAAATAAATGAATAAATAAATAAATCATCACAACTCAGAAGTGGACTTCCTATTGGATAAGTCCATGGTAATTATTAAGTTGTAAATATAGGATAAATAGTAAGCATTTGCTAAAATCTCTTACTCTACTCCTGTGAAAAGAATAGAATTGAGCAAATTTCTTAGATAAAGTTTTGATAAAGATTCAGATATACAGAATGTCTCCCCAATCACAATATCTCATACTCTTGATAACCTGGTTTGAAAGGGGAAAGCAGATGTGAAAAAACAGGTTTTGTAGCCATTAAATAGGAAGAGAGATTAAATTTTAATTTGGATAATATAGTATTCTGATGCTTTCCCAAATGCCTTTTAAGAATGATTTTAAGTTGAAAAATATTGTAAATGCCACCTGTCAGATTGGCTAAAATGACAGGAAATGATAATGATAACTGTTGGAGGGGATGTGGGAAAACTGGGACACTGATACATTGTTGGTGGAACTGTGAACGGATCCAACCATTCTGGAGAGCAATTTGGAACTATGCTCAAAAAGTTATCAAACTATGCATACCATTTGACCCAGCAGTGTTTCTACTGGGCCTATATCTCAAAGAGATTTTAAAGGAGGGAAAGGGACCCACATGTGCAAAAATGTTTGTGGCAGCCCTTTTTGTAGTGGCAAGAAACTGGAAATTGAAAGGATGCCCATCAATTGGAGAATGGCTGAATAAATTATGGTACATGAATGTTATGGAATATTATTGCTCTGTAAGAAACGACCAACAGCAGGATTTCAGAGAGGCCTGGAGAGACTTGCATGAACTGATGCTGAGAGAAATCAGCAGAACCAGGAGAACATTATACACAGCAACAAGACTATACGATGATCAATTCTGATGGACATGGTTCTCTTCAACAATGATGTGATTCAAACCAGTTCCTATTGTTCAGCAATGAAGATAGTCATATACATCTAGAGAGAGGCCTGTGGGAACTGAGTGCGGACCACAACACAGCATTTTAACACTTTCTGTGAATATTTCCATGCATTTTGTTTTTCTTCTTAGGTTGTTTTTTCTTCTTCTCTTTCTAGATCTGATGTTTCTTGTGCAGTAAGATAACTGTATAGATATGTATACATATATTGTATTTGTTATATAATTTATCATATTTAGCATGTATTAGATTACCTGTCATCTAGGGGTGGGGGTGGGGGGAAGGAGGGGAAAAGCTTGGGAAAAAAAGTTTTTGCAAAGGTCAATGTAGAAAAATCACTCATATGTTTTGTAAATAAAAAGCTTTATTTTAAAAAAAGAAAAAAAAAAGAAAAGTAATATAAATATGCAAGAGGAAGAAGTCTGGAGAACACAATAAGAAGGACCTGTTAGAATATAGGGGGAGTGCTACATAATTGTGAGTAAGATAATAAATTAGACATTCAGGAAACATTTACTTTCCTAGGCTAGTAGAAACAATCCTTCAAATGAAAAATCATATTACAAAAACATTTTTAGAGGGGTGATTTACTAAGTCAGTTTTGAATTCACCTTTCCATAAATAAGTTAATGGATAGAAAAAAAAGAAAAATATTGTAAATGCTATATTACTAGAAGAAAAGGATTTCCCAGGAAGTGAGCAATAAGAATCAAGAGACAAATACTTAGTAGCTTCACATGATAAGTATGTTTCTAAATGGAGTAATGACATCTAAGATGTAAGTTGAGAGTCATAGATTACCTTGAACCCTTGGTTTACTTCCCTTATATGTTTCACTGCTAGGTTCCTACAAATCTATTACTACTCTGCCCCATAATATTATATTCATTCCTGAAGGTTTAAACTACCTTTATATGTGGATTGTGGTGTATTTTATATAGCATCTGTGATAACTAGATTTATTTGTCTTGATTATATTTAGCATCTAAATGTCATTATGAAGAGTGGGGTTTTTTATATGAATAGAAACACTGATGATGGTTCAAAAGCAATTGGTAAATAGGGAAAATATATTTCACTTCAAAAGGATTGTCATCTAGGACCTTGAAAGTATTTGAAAATACCTACATGGTAGTGAACTTCTGTGAGAAGTTCACCTGCCAATGTAAAAGGAGCCTGAAATGAGCAAACCAGTCTAAAGAATGAGTATATGTCCATGCATACATACAGGAGATATAACAGATGGGATAGGCACATGCTTCCAGCCAACTGGACATTACAAATGCATCTTTTAAAATAGTTGAGGAATAGATTAAAGATTGTTTTTTGTTGTTTTTAAGCTTTTTATTTTCAAAACCTATATGCAGATAATTTTTCAGCATTGACCCTTGCATAGCCTTGTGTTCCAAATTTTCCTCTCCTTTTCCCCACTCCCTCCCCTAAATGGCAAACAATCCAATATATGTTATACATGTTAAAAATATATGGTAAATTCAATATAGGTAAACCTATTTATACAATTATCTTGCTGTACAAGAAAAATCAGATCGAAAAGGAAAGGAAATGAATAAAAAAAACAAAATGCAAGCAAACAACAAAAAGGGTGAGAATGTTATGTTGTGATCCACACTCAGATCCCACAGACCTCTAACTGGGTGTAGATGGTTCTCTTCATCACAAGATAATTGAAACTGGCATAAATCATCTCAATATTGGAAAGAGTCAGGTCAATCAGATTTGATTGTTGTATGATATTGTGGTTACCATGTGCAATGAGTTCTACTCATTTCATTTAGAATCAGGTCATGTAAGTCTCTTCAGGCTTCTCTAAAATTATCTTCTGAATCATTTCTTAAAGAACTAATATTCCATAACATTCATATACCATAACTTATTCAGCCATTTTCCAACTGATGGGCATTCACTCAGTTTCCAGATTCTTCATGTATAAAAAGAGCTGCCACAAACATTTTTGTACATGTGGGTCCCTTTCCCTCCTTTAAGATCTCTTTGGGATACAAGCCCAGTAGAAACACTGCTGGATCAAAGGGTATGCATTGATAACTTTTTGAGCATAGTTCCAAATTGCACTCCAGAACGGCTGGCTCTGTTCACAATTCCACCAACAATGTATGTGTCCCACTTTTGCCACATACCCTCCAACATTCATCATTATCTTTTCCTGTCATCTTAGCCAATTTCAGAGGTCTGTATTGGTGTCTCAAAGCTGTGGTAATTTGCATTTCTCTCATCAATAGTGATTTGGAGCACCTTTTCATATGACTAGAAATGGTCTTAATTTCTTCATCTGAGAATTGTCTGTTCATATTATTTGACCATTTATCAATTGGAAAATGGTTTAAATTCTTATCTGAGTCAATTCTCTATATATTTTAGAAATGAGGCCTTTATCAGAACCCTTAAATGTAAAAATGTTTTCCCAGTTTATTGTTTCTCTTCTAATTTTGTCCCCATTAGTTTTTTTAGCTTAATATAATGAAAATTATATATATAGTATTTACTTATGAGTTCCAGTTCTTCTTTAAATGCATTTTCCTTTCTTCTTCAAAAATCTGAGACGTAAACTATCCTATGTTCTTATAATTTACTTATAATATCACTAAACCCATTTCAACCTTACCTTGGTATATGGTGTTAGGTGTGGGTCAATGATTAGCTTCATACTAGTTTCCAATTTTCCCAACAGTTTTTGTCAAATAGTGAGATCTCATTCCAAAAGCTGAGGTCTTTGCATTTGTCAAACACTATATTGTTATAATTGTTGACTATTTTGTCCTGTGATGCTAACCTATTCCATTTATTGATTACTTAATTTCTTATCCAGTAACAAATGCGTTTGATGACCACTACTTTATAATATAGTTTTAGGTCAGGTAAAGCTAGGCCACCTTCATTTGCATTTTTTTTCATTAATTCCCTTGAAATTATTGACCTTTTGTTTTTCCAGATGAACTTGATTATTATTTTTTCTAGATCAGTAAAATAATTTCTTGGGAGTTTGATTGGTATGGCACTAAATAAGTAGATTAATCTAGGAAGTATTGTCATTTTTATTATATTCACTCACATGAGCACTTGATATTTTTCCAACTTATTAGATTTGACTATTTCTATGAAAAGTGTTTTGTAGTTGTGTTCATATAGATCCTCACTTTCCCTTGGCAGATAGATTCCCAAATATTTTATACTATCAACAGCTATTTTAAATGGAATTTCTCTTTTTATCTCTTGCTGTTGTAATATGCTGGTAATATATAAAAATGCTGGTGATTTATGTGGATTTATTTTGTATCCTTCAACTTTGCTAAATTGTGAATTGTTTCTACTAGTTTTTTAGTTGATTCCCTAGGGTTATCTAAGATACCATCATATTATCTGCAAACAGTGATAATTTGGTTTTCTCATTACCTACTCTAATTCCTTTAATCTCTTTTTCTTCTCTTATTGTCAGAAATAATATTTCTAATACAATATTGAATAGTAATGGTGATAGTAAGCAACGTTGTCTAATTTCTGATCTTATTGGGAATGGTTCTAGTTTGTCCCCATTACATATGATGCTTGCTGGTGGTTTTAAATAGATGCTACTGATCATTTTAAAGAAAAGCCCATTTATTCTTATACTCTAATGTTTTTAATAGAATGGGTATTGTATTTTATCAAATGCTTTTTCTATATTAATTGAGATAATCATGTGATTTTTGTTATTTTGATTATAGATATAGTCAATTATGCTAACAGTTTTCCTAATATTTAACCAGTCTTGCATTCCTGGTATAAATCCTACTTGGTCATAGTATGCTATTGAGAGATGACTTTCTATAATCTTTTTGCTAATATTTTATTAAGATTTTTGAATCAATATTCCTTAGGGAATTGGTCTATAATATTCTTTCTTTGTTTTCACCCTACCTGGTTTAGGTGTCAGCACCATATGTGTGCCATAAAAAGAAGTTGGTAGGAGTCCTTCTTTCCCTGTCTTTTCAAATAGTTTGCATAGTATTGGAATTAATTGTTCTTTAAATGTTTGGTAGAATTCACATGAAAATCCATCTGGTGCTGAGGATTTTTTCTTAGGGAGTTGATTAATAGTTTGTTCTATTTCTTTTTCTAAAATGGGACTATTTAAATAATTTATTTCCTCTTCTGTTAACCTGTACAATTTATATTTTTGTAGATATTCCTCCATTTCACTTAGATTATCCAATTTGTTGGCATATACTTGGGCAAAATAACTCCTAATAATTGCTCTAATTTCCTCTTCATTAGTGGAAAGTTTTCCCTTTTCATTTTTGAGACTAAAAATTTGGTTTTCTTCTTTCCTTTTTCTAATCAAATTAACTAAAGGTTTATCTATTTTGTTGGGTTTTTTTTTCATAAAAGCCACTCTTAGTTTTAGTTATTAATTTAAAAATTTTCTTATTTTCAGTTTTATTAATCTCCCCTTTTTTCAGAATTTCAAATTTGGTATCTAACTGAGGATTTTTAATTTGTTCTTTTTTTTAGCTTTTTTAGTTGTAAGTCCAATTTATTGATCTTCTCTTTCTCTGTTTTATGCAAGTAAGCATCTAGAGATAAAAAATTTCCCTTTATTGCTGTTTTAGTTGCATCCCACAAATTTTGGATTTTGTCTCATTATTGTCATTCTGTTGGATGGGTTATTGATTGTGTCTATGACTTGTTCTTTTACCCATTCATTTTTTAGAATTAGATTACTTAGTTTCCAATTAATTTTTGGTCTATTTTCTCCTGGCCTTTTATTGCGCATCATTTTTATTGCATCATTATCTGAAAAAAATTATTTTACCATTTCTGCCTTTCTGCATTTGATTTTGAGGTTGTATGCCCTAATACATGGTCAGTTTTTGTATAGGGTCCATGAACCACTGAGAGAAAAAATTAACTCCTTTCTGTCTCCATTCAATTTTCTCCAAAGCTCTATCATATCTAACGTTTCTAACATTATGTTTATCTCCTTAACTTCCTTCTTATTTATTTTGTGGTTCAATCCATCTAGTTTTGAGAGAGCAAGGTTGAAATTATACAGTTTTGCTGTCTTTTTCTCCCTGCATCTCTTTTAATTTCTCCTCTAGGAATGTGGATGCTATACCACTTGTTGCATATATTGATATTGCTTCATTATTTCTGGTACCCTTTAGTAAAATATAGTTTCCTTCCTTATTTCTTTTAATTGGATCTATTTTTGCTTTTGCTTTATCTGAGATCAGGATTGCTGCCCCTGCTTTTTTTCTTTTTACTTCACCTGAAGCATAATAGCTTCTGCGCCAGTCTTTTACCTTCACTCTGTATATATGACTTTAAATGTGTTCCTTGTAAACAACATATTGTAGGATTCTGGCTTTTAATCCAATCTGCTATCCACTTCTGTTTTATGAGAGAATTCATCCCAGTGACATTCACAGTTAAAATAATTATGTATTTCCTGCCATCTTATTTACCCCAAAAGTTATGCTTTTTTCTTTCCTTTGGCCCTTCTCTCCTCTCCACTATTTTGTTTCTGACCACCACCTCCCTCAAACTGCCCTCCCTTTTTTAGCCCTTCTCACTTTCTTATATTTTCCCCCTATTACTTCTGTTTTCCCTTCTTTTTGTGCCTTCCCTTTTTTCCCCTTTTCCCTCCCACATCCCTATAAGTTGAGACAACATTCTCTGTGAAAACAAATGTCTAATATTCTCTCTTTGAGCCAAATCTGATGAAAGTAGTATTCCCTGATGAGAGTAATATTCCCACAATGTTAGTCTCCCTCCTTTTTTGCCCTCCAATAATAATAGGTCTTCTTTGCCTATTCATGAGATGTAATTTCCTTCATTATACTTCCATTTTCTTCTTTTTCCAATACAATCCCCTTTCCAACTCTAGTTTCTTTTTCATGTTATCATAATTAAATCAAATTATACCCACACTCTCTAAGTATACTCATAACAGAAATACAGTTCTCAAGGGTTCTTTCCTTTTTACTTTTTTATGCTTCTCTTGAGTTCTGTATTTGGAGATCAAATTTTTTGTCCAGCTCTGGTCTTTTCATGAAATTCACCTGTATCATTCAATAGCCATCTTCTTTCCTGAAAGATAATGCTCAGTTTAGCTGGATAGTGTATTCTTGACTGTAATCCAAGTTCCTTTGCCTTTTGGAATATTAGATTCCAGACCCTTCAATCCTTTAAGGTGGAAGCTGCTAAGTGCTGGGTTATCCAATAATCCTTAGATTGTCTTTCCTAGATCTATTTTCCATGTCAATTGCTTTTCCTAGCAGGTATTTCATATTTTTTCTACTTTTTTTCATTTTTTCAGTTTTGTTTGACTAATTCTTGAAGTAATTGAGTAATTCATTTCCATTTGTTCAATTCTAATTTTTGGTGTATTATTTTCTTCAGTTACTTTTTTTAGCTCCTTTGGTATTTGGCCAATTGAGTTGTTTTGGTCATTACATTTTTTCCATTTCACAAATTCTGTTTTTCAATGAATGGGTACCTTTTTCATATCTATTTTGTAAGGAGTTATATGCTTTTCCCATTTCATCAAATCTCTTTTTAAGGAGTTTTCTTCAAATAATTTCTTTTTTTCTTTTTCCATATACTCTTGCAAAGATCTAATTTCCTTTACCCATTTTTCTTCTAATTCTCTTTTAAGATCCTTTTTGAAATCTTCCAAGAAGACCTTGTGAAATGGGGACCAGCTCACAATTTTATTTGGGGCTTCTTTAATTGATTTGCCTTTAGGGACATCAGGTTTTGAGATCTGTTCTTCTCTCTCTACACAAAAGCTGTCTATGGTGAGAGTTCTTTTTGGTTTTTTGCTTATTTTTTAAGGATTGTGGTCTGCTCTTAACATAAATGAGCAACAGCTGCTTTAGTTTGCCTGGGGCTGGATAATCATGGCCAGGTCTTGTCTTCTTCCAGGCCTCACCAGTTTACAATTTGCCTTTTGTAGCAAATCTGCCAAATCACCCACTTGCAACCAGAACAGAGTAGCCTAAGAATTTCACAGAAGATTCCCCTGTGTGGGACATGCAACTCTCTGGCTCCCCGCCCCAACTCCTTCCCATGGTTCCCTGTGCTGTTGCCTAGGCTTGGAAAACTGTCCCTCTGCCCATTTGAAACAGGCATGTTCTGAAGTCCTTCCAAGGTATTTTCTTCTGGGAATATGTTGTACTCCAGATATTTGTGGATTCTGTCACTTCAAAATCAGTTTAGAGACTTAATCTACTGTTGGTTTGAGAGGTCAGAAGAGGTCACAGAAAGTCATGTCTGCTCTCCATCATCTTGGCTCTACTCCCCTAGAAAAAAGATTGGAGATAGACATAGATAAGAATAATTAATTCATTAAATTATTATGTATTTCAAATAATTTTATTTAATATTTCATTTTCTCAAATTATATATAAAATAATTTTTAATATTCATTTTTAATTTATACTTTCAAAAAACAGGCTGCACATAAACATTAGTAGATTTGTGCACTTTTTTCTGTTTTTTACATGTTGATGTGTTCATTTTTCTTGGTATTTGTGAAGTTCAGAATAATATAAATTTATTATTTTTTTATTAAACCTTTTTATTTACAAAACATATGTATAGGTAATTTTTCAACATTGACCCTTGTAAAGCTTTCTGTTACAAATTTTCCCACCTAGCTCCCACTTCTCCCCTAGATGGCAGGAAGTCTACTACATGTTAATTATGTTAAAATACTTGACAAATAAAATATGTGAATACATATTTTTACAGTTATTTTGCTGTGCAAGAAAAGTCAGATCTACAAGAAAAAAAAATCTGGGAAGAGAAACATAATAGAAGCAAATATCAATAGAGAGCATGAAAATGTTATGTTGTGGTCCAAATTTCATATCCCTCTATCTGGGTGTATATGGCTTTCTTCACTGAACAATTGGAACTGGTTTGAAACATTCATTGTTGAAAAGAGCCATGTCCATCAGAATTGATCATCATATAGTCTTATTGTTACTGTATATAATGATCTCTTGGTTCTGCTCATTTTACTTAGCATCAGTTCATGCAAGTCAAGCCTCTTTGAAATTATCCTGCTAGTTGTTTCTTATACAACAATAATATTTCATAACATTCATATACCATAATTTATCCAGTCCTTCCCCAATTGATGGGCATCCATTCAGTTTCCAGTTTCTAGCCACTACATAAAGGGCTGCCATAAACATTCTTGCACATGTGGGTCTCTTTCCTTCCTTTAAGATCTCTTTGAGATATAGAACCAATAGAAACACTGCTGGCTCAAAGGGTATGCACAGTTTTATAACTTTTTTTAGCATAGTTCCAAATTGCTCTCCAGAATGGTTGAATCCGTTCACAGTTCCACCAACAATGTATCAAGGACCCAGTTTTCCCACATCTCCTCCAATATTCATCATTATCTTTTCATGTCATTTTAGCCAATCTGACAGGTGTGTAGTGGTATCTCAGAGTCATCTTAATTTGCATTTCTCTGATCAATAGTGATTTCATATGACTAGAAATAGTTTTAATTTCATCATCTGAAAATTGTTCATATCCTTTGACCATTTATTGATTAGACAGTGGCTTGAATTCTTATAAATATGAGACAATTCTCTATATATTTTAGAAATGAGATCTTTATCAGAACCCTTAAATGTAAAGATGATTTTTCCAATTTATTGCTTCCCTCCTAATCTTTTCTGCATTAGTTTTGTTTGCACAAAAACTTTTTAACTTAATATAGTCAAAATTATCTATCTGGTGTTCAATTAAGAGTTCCAGTTCTTCTTTGGACACAAATTTTTTCCTTCTCCACAGGTCTGAAAGGTAAACTACCCTATGTTCCTCTAATTTGCTTATAATATCACTCTTTATATCTAAATCATGAACCCATTAGATCATATTTTGGTATGTGGTGTTAGTGTGGGTCAAGCGCTAATTTCTTCCATACTAGAGTCCAATTTTCCCAGCAGTTTTTGTCAAATAGTGAGTACTTATCCCAAGAGCTGGGGTCTTTGGGTTTATCAAACACTAGACTACTCTATTTCTTAGCCAGTACCAAATGGTTTTGATGACTGCTGCTTTATAATATAGTTTTAGATCTGCTACAGCAAGGCCACCTTCATCAGCCTTTTTTTCATTAATTCCCTTGAAATTATTGGCCTTTTGTTCTTCTAGATGAACTTGGTTATTATATTTTCTAGATCTGTAAAATAATTTCTTGGGAGTTTGATTGGTATGGCACTAAATAAGTAAGTTAGTTTGGGTATTATTGTCATTTTTATTATATTTGCTTGGCCCACCCATGAGCACTTGATGTTTTTCCAATTGATTAGGTCTGACTTTATTTGTGTGGAAAGTGTTTTGTAGTTTAGTTCGTATAGTTCCTGACTTTTCCTTGGCAGATAGATTCCCAAATATTTTATACTATAAACAGTTATTTTGAATGGAATTTCTTTTTGTATCTCTTGCTGCTGAACTTTGTTGGTAATATATAAAAATGCTGATGATTTATGTGGATTTATTTTGTATCCTGCAACTTTGCTAAAGTTGTGAATTGTTCCTAGTAGTTTTTTAGTTGAGTCTCTAGGGTTCTCTAAGTATACCATCATATCATCTGCAAAAAAGTGATAATTTGGTTTCCTCATTACCTACTCAAATTCCTTTAATCTCTTTTTCTTCTCTTACTGCCAAAGATAACATTTCTAATACAATATTAAATAGTAATGGTGACAGTGGGCAGCCTTGTTTCACTCCTGATCTTATTGGGAATGGTTCTACTTTGTCCCTATTGCATATAATGGTTGCTGATGGTTTTAAGTAGATGCTACTGATCATTTTAAGGAAAATCCCAATGAATTATTATTTTTAAAAAGAAAATATATGGAGATGTGTATTAGGCAATAAAACAGTTAAGTGGGTTTGAAAATGATTGAAGGACTAGACCAAAAGAATTTTCATTAATAGTCTGACCTTATGTTTGAAGCAAATCTGCAATTAAGTACTACAGAAGGTGTCAAATGACCTTAGTGGTTTGTTTAACACTTTTTTTATGACAGATAAAAACACAGATGTACTGATAAAATTTTCTGATGAAATTCAACATATGCAAAATAGATCTTACTATCTTTCTCCCCCTGCTCATCCTTTCTCCAAACTTCTTAATTTCTGTTGATAGCATTGTGATGTTTTTAGACATCCAGTCTTACAAGTCTGGATCAACAAAAAGTTTTTGTTTCTTCAGTCTCACATCTAAGAAGTCTTCAATGATTTTTGCATATCTATGCTGCCTTTTCCTTTTTTTTTTTTTTTTTTGCTTTTTTGCTGAGGCAATTGAGGTTAAGTGACTTGCCCAGGGTAACACAGCTAGGGAATGTTAAGTGTCTGAGACCAGATTTGAACTCAGGTCCTCCTGACTTCAGAGCTGGTGCTCTATCCACTGCACCACCTAGCTGCCCCTGCCTTTCCCCTTCTTATAACTAACTAACTCTTTTAAGGTACTGCCAGGTAAGGACATACTTCAATGTCAAAGATGTTCCTTTTCTCTTGGCTAATTGTGAGTTCCCCTAAGGAACTTGTCTTTTCCATCATTAATTATTATTAAAGTCTCTTTCCTTGCAATATGCCCTCCTAAATCTATTTCATATTTACTATTCCTGGTGTCTACTATATCTCTTAATTTTGTCTGTAATCTCTTCTCCTAAATAAACCTACCTTTTGCTAAAGAGAATGATCATTGTGAATTCTGCATATGACCAAACCCCAACATTTGATGCCTTTGCCTACAACCACATTAGTGAAAAGGAAGGATTCTGAAATGTCAAGTGCAGAAATGAACAAAAAAGGTTATTCCTTATATTTATCTTTTTCTATACATTAGACCATAGAATATATGAAAGCAAGTACTAGTTTGTACAATGCTCTGAATATAATACATATTTAATAAATGTTTGAATTGAATTGTATGCTATCTTCATGCTCTCTATAAAAAGAAAATTATAGGCTTCTCAGCCACTGCTCCTTTCCCCATGAACCTATGACCTTTTGATCTTTCCAAATAAACCCTTCTTATATCCAACAGTTGCTGAGATATCAGAATCAAAATAATCTCTTTCTTTCAAATTATCAGCTCCAACTCGCCAATACAATGACCTAAGACAATTCCAAAAGACCCATGATGGAAAATGTTATCCACTTCCAAAGAAAGAACTATAGGGTCTAAATGCAAATTGAAGCATACTCTTTTCACTTTTTTGTTGTTGTTTTTTTTTTCTTTTTCATGGTTTTTCTCTTATGTTCTGATTCTTCTTTTACAACATGACTAACATGGGAATATGTTTAATATAACTGTACATGTATAACCTATAACAGATCACTTGCCATCTTGGGAAGAGGATGAGGAAGGGAAGGAAGGGGGAAAAAGATGGAAATCAAAATCGTGTAAAATAAATGTTGAAAATTTTAAAAAATAAAAAATAAATCTAAACAGAAAAAAATGTCACCTCTTTCCATCTGAATTTACCCTACAGTGCTGATATTTGGAGTATTAATTACCTCTGAAAGGTGACAAAGAAGAAATTTGACTGACCTTCCACTTTTATGGAATGGTAGGAGTCTTTAACTCCATTGCACCTACCCTTGATTGAGTTCATATTTTCAGCTGTTAAATAGGTCAGATGAGGAGAACTTATTTATGCACTAGTATCCAGTCTGGTTTTCATCAACAGCTTCAAATAATTTTCCTTTGGAATCAACACAATAGAATATTTTTTAAAATAATATTTCTAAATATTTGTCCTCTTCTTGTCATCCTAGGGATGATTTGAACATATTAATATTTATGTGTTAATTTCAGACACCAGATGGAACCATTTTCTTCTGTAGGTAGAAAGAGTATGGGTTTCTTTCAAGGATTCATTTGTTGTTTTCTAAAAATTGCAATAAACATTTACCTTGATGCATAACAAGCCAGGTAAACAGGGAGAACTATCCACTAGATTTGTAATTCTTATGGGAAAGAAGGTTGCACTCAAAAATTTAACAAAATTGTTCTTTTCAAGACCTAATTGGAGCAACAACTTGATCCAATATTTACATGCATATGAAGACTCATAACTTTGATTTGGAGATAATTGGCCTTGTTGTAGTTTCCTAAGGACACAAAGTCCTTCAGTCATGCCTGATGTAACCTAGTTTTATTGTTATTTTGATTTAAAATTCATCTGTGTTCCAAAAGTTTTTATAACAACACAAATGATTTGTTTTCTGATTTGGGCTCATTATCTCAGTCAGACTAAGCAAGATTATAATATAATTTAATCCTTCTTAGCATTATTCATATCAGAATGCAGATGACAATGAACACTGTAATGCCATAAACATTTATGCTTGTATTTTCCTATAAGTTTTTAACCCTGAAGAAAAATCTTTAGCTCTTTCTGAAAATAGTGTGATCATTAAGTAATCAATCATTCATTTAACTTTGGGTTCCCCTCTCCCATTCCCACCCATACACAACATGGAAAATTCACATATAATTTTATGGCCCTCCCTTCATACCAGAAAATAAGTCTAAATTATTATGCCATTAAAAAGATAAAACATATTGATGTTATAAAACACTATACACATATTTTATGCATTTCTGAGTTTCTAAACTTTTTCTGTGTCATCTGTTGGTCTTCACATGTTGGCTGTGTTCTCCACAAAACTTCCCGAAAATTCCTATTTAATTTCTTAAACCAGCCTGTGATATATGGAAATCATTATGGGAAGAAAGTTGCAATGTGGAAAGGATAACTGTATTCTCTCTCTCCTTTGTGATCACTCAGATTCTGTCTCATACATACTGACATTTTATTACATTTGGTTAAATATTTTAACATATACCATTATATGTTCTGTTGTTCTTTATTTAATTCCTTCATATTTGTTAAAACTTCTACTTCTCCTTCTATTCCTGACAATATAGTATCCTGACTGCCTAAGCAAAAAGCCCATTTGTCTTTCTAGTAATGTAAATGCTAACTGATTCCATCACCTTTCCATTGCTAGGAATGATGTGAATCCTAACTGTTGTCAACTTTATCACACACAAAGGAGACCAAATTCCTGGAACCGTCTTGTCAGCATGGCAAAGCCTTACTCAACTCATCAAATCAGATAAGGGATACTTCTTCCCTGAGCAAGCATTCTAGACTCATTCTGACCCTACAAACAAACTTTATGACCAAAGCACCTTCATTATTCTATCTTACCACAACCCACCTCCAGGTATCCCATCATGCTGCTGCTAATGGAGATATTATGGGTATGAGAGTTTTTTCTAGATTAGCATCCCCCTTAACTCCTCCTCAACTCTCTAGATCATGCCCTTACTCTTCTTCTCTGGCCTTTAAATAGTATCCTGAAAAATTATTTTGATATCCTTGTGTATCTTTTTATGACAATAAAGGGCACCTTTTGGCTATAAAAATGCCTTTGTGAGCTTTTCACATTCTGAACTGTTCTCCCAGTGCTTTACCACTACCATTCCCTCCCATCCTTACAAGCACTACTCCTCCCAAATCTCTACAGACTGCCTTCACTTTCAATATTAGCCTCCCAACTCCCTATTCTATTCTTAACTATTAACTAATTATTAATTAACTAACCCTTTCTCCAGAATCTCTGTGGTCCTCTTAACTAACATTCTTCCTCATAGACCTTTGTCTTCCTACTTCTTTCTTCTTGAACTTATGGAAATAGATTCTCCCAAAAGACAAAGAATCCCTTGATCACTCTCAAATATTTAATTAATCTTGTATCTTGACTTTTGACAAACTATACCAAGAAAAGTAAAGAGCTTACTTCTTACTTTCACTTCTAGATCTTCCCTCTGCAAACTGGAAAACTGTGAAGTTTGTTCCATCTAGATAGCCAGACCTTGATGGCAGTTATTTACAGGACCCCAAATCATTCTTCAAGTTTTTGAGCTTTAGTGAAAATTGTGGAGATTTAGCATAAATAGTGAAATAAATGGAACACTCCATTTTATCATTTCTATTTATATATCCATCAAGTGATAGATACCATGCTTAGATTGGATGCTTCATAAATACTTATTGAATGATTTTATTTCAGATGTCCTATTAGCCAGGAGTAAATACCAAACTGTATTTTAGAAGAAAGGCCATAAAACTAACTTTGATTATTCATTTTCACGAAAATGATATAATACATTTTGAAGTGTGGAAATGGACAATTCTAAGTTTGCCATTTTTGGAGGCTAAAAACTAAACTGAATTTCTAAGCTGAACTTTCTGGAGAGCCCAGGAAAAATTTCACCCACCAATTGTAACCATGCCTAGAAGGTCAAGTAACTTGAGCATACAAAAGAAAAAAGATTTATTGGAATCCCAAGGAAGCTCTGCTTGCCAAAAGCAGCTTCAGCTTTCAAGGGTACAAATCTGTTTTTATATAACTTTTTCAAGTCTTATTAGAGAAGTTATTATTAAGTATCTACTGTGTACCAAGTTAAGCACTGAGGATATAAATAGAAAAGTGAATCAGTATCTGCCTTCAGATAGTGTATATTCTAATAGGGGGAAATGACATATGTATGGGAATCATAGCCAGATAGAAGAGTTTGGGTTTACATTTTCAAAGGAAAATGATTGGAACTTCAGGATAATTGATTTACATGTCCTTTACAGTATCAATAGCTATAGTGGTTTTATTATGATTCCAAAATTAAAAACAATATTGGAATGAGGAAATGGTAGGTTCCTTTGGTTAATAAAAAAAAACTAGTAAATATTTCATTGCTCTCACTTCTTGCAGTTCTGTCATTCTTATAAGATTCTCCCATATTTCAGTACCTTTGTGAATTAGGGGGAAGAAGGAGGAGGCGATATGATGCCATCTTTTTGGTTTTTTATTGTTTCCTTATCTTACCAGTACTGGATCCAGTAGCTCCAGTCTCACAAATGATCATCACGAAAGTTTTGACCTGCTTTGTTTCTAAAATAGAATAGAAAAGTCACCAGGCAAATCACATTTAGCCAGTTTCCTTCTTAATTGGTATGAAAAGAAGTTTGGAGCAGAAGCCAACCTCTTTTGCCTATCTTTATTTTTGCTATTTAGTAAATGTACTTATTAAGTTTGTCAGTTGTGTCCTGTATTAGTCAGTCAAGTCAATGAGCACTTATTAAATGGTCTACTACGTGCCATGAACTGTGTTAAGCACTGGGGTACAAAAAGATAAAAGAATTTCCTATCCTCGAGAAAATCATAATCTAAAAGGGGAGAGAACAACCAAACTAATGGGATGTAATATTAATAATATCAAATACAAAAACATCCTTTCAGTCTCCTGATCAGCCTCAGATTACAAGGACCAATTACTCCTGCTATCATTTTACCCCTAGCTTTGCCCTACAGTACTCTGAGAAGAGGAAAACAGAATTGAAATCACTTCTGAGGGTGCTGGTAGAGAACTCAAAGTTGAAATTATTACCTAGGCTAGCTTAGTCAAGGTAGAAATATAGAAAACACTGGATTTTCAATTTGTGAGATTCTATAAGCCAAAAGTAGGTAACAGAACTGAAAGCCAGTTGCCAGAAAAACAAGCATGAGATAGAAAGCAAATTGAGACCCAAACCAAGAATCCTATCAGGGAACCAAAAAAAGTTTGTAAATAATAGGGAAGGCTTGAGATGCAAGGGCACACTGGAAAGAAAGTACAATGTCAAGTTACAGTTCAAACAATTAAGGACTCATGGTTGAATTTAAGCAAAAATTCCATTCACAATTTGTCACACTTTATACAATGAATGTGCTTGCAATACTAAACCAATCTTTGTTCATCCAAATGAGCTTTATCTATGGACAACTCCCAATGTTGGCATTTTCCTCATGAAAAAATGGTCTGAACCATTGTATACCTTGTTTTCCAAAGTTAAGGGTTTTCATTTCCTAAAAAGGTAAAGTTTATCATTAATATAAAAAGAAATAAAAAGTTCAAACTTCCCATGAAATCTTAAAACAAAAATGGAAAATTATCATTCCAAGTATATATGATTTGTAACATTGGAAATTTCTAAGAGTCCATTGTGTTAATTTAAATGGAATAAAGAAGATGATGACAGCAATAATAGTTTACATTTATACAATTTTACAGCTATAAAGCTCTTTCAATACATGATTAAGTCATTGTGTTAGCATCAAAACAAGCAAATATTCAAAAGTTTGATATTTTAATAAAACACACACGTACACACACAGAATCTTGTTTATACCTAATTCAATTAAATATCCCAATTTAGTTTCATCTTCATTAGAATTTTGACACAGATCAAACCCAGGGTCACTTGTCCTAATGGAGCTGTTATTAGATGGGTCCTGATTTGCTGAAATTGATGTACTCTGACAATCTTATCCACCAATTAACAGGCATTGTAGAGTTTATAGAGCACTAGATTGGAAGTTAAAGAAAATCAGGACTTTGCCATTAACTACAGTGAAGGAAGAAAAGTCATTTGGCCTTTTTGTGGCTCAACTAATTCATCTGCAAATTGAGAGGAGAAAAAGAAGGATAAGAGGGGGAAAGTGGTTTGGAGGGGAAAGAAGGCATCAGTGTAAACAATTCCAAAGCCATACTAGGAAGAGATAGGAAGTTTACCAGGAAGCTTTAAGCACAATGGAGGTGATCACTTTGTTCATGGTAGAAAGATGTGATTTTCATGGGTCTTTGTCTCAGGTCAATTCTTTCACCTCTGGAATCCTGGCAACCATAAAATTCAGGGAGAGGATGAAATGTTTTATTAGTTGTTTTAAGGTAGTTCTAATTAAGTTTCCACCCCGAGAAAGAAAAACCCATCATCTAACGATTAGGAAGTTTATTACCTGAAAAGCATTTAAACACAGAAGATCCCATAACAGGAAATTATAGAAAAGGATCAGAGAAATAGTAAGAGGAGACATTAGAGGATAGAAAACCTTTTGGACAAAGATGAGGCCAAAAAAATTACAGAGATTTTTTGAGACTACAACAAAATGCTATCTTTATGGTTGTAACCACAATGATTGAATTTAATTACAATTTTTAAAAATCAGGTTGCATGAAGATCATCATGATATGGTTTGATCTGTATATTTCCCAAGACAAACAGTTAACTAAATCAGTTACCCTCCAGTTTTTAGGCTTTTTTCTGAGATAAACAGTATCTTGGCTCATTGTGAAAGATATACTGAAACCCACAATCTGAGTCAACCACGGGCATTTTCAGAGAAAATTATGTAAGAACAAAAGTAGAAAACAACAAAATCATTTTCAAGGAAGGGAGGTTTATTTGTGATTGAAAATAAGTTTTATCATAGGTAATTCTAAGAGATTGATTGATTCAGTAGTAAATTTTAAGAGATTTAGAAATCAAGACCAAGCATGTTAATCTACAGCAAAGGGCAGATCGAGGTAAAGAAGGCAATAGGATTAGAAATTTAGTCTTCAGTGATAAAATTAACTGTCTACCAGAGGAAGCCTCTTGGGGATATTAGATGCATTTGAAGGTGAATAAAAGTTCACAACTTGGATTTTGCAATCCAGGAAGCCAAGTAGGAATTACTCAAAGGTAGAACTGTACAGTATTTATCAGAATTCAAAACAGACCCTGCCATTGCAAAGAACATTATATTGCATTGTAAAATTGAAAATTGAGAAGAAGGGAGGAGGAATGAATTCCTTAGGCCAAAAGATCACATTCTGGATTAGCAACTGGGAGATGGTTTAAGGGTAGACATAATGTAATCAGACATATCTTTTCTAAGGTTCTTGTATATTCAGAGAAGACATTCTTGTTTTGGTGTTTACTCTGGCTCCTTGGGTAACAAGAAGCTGATGTATTTTCATTATGGAATCAAATTCTATTGATGGCTCCATACTAAAATGAAACAATGAAATGAGGAAAATAGGGACATTCGCTTAGCTAGCAGCACTTTTAAAGAAAATATGTGAATGACATTTAAAATCAACATACAACATAAAAAAGAAGTCAGAAATTTCATCCACAAAAATCCTATTGATACCACATGCCTCCCTTCCCTGACATGACCAAACCTCTGGGATCATGATCATTCACTGGTCTTGTTCCCTGTTAAGTCAGTTGGCAGGCCAAAAGGAGATGGATCAACAAAGCAAGAAGATGAGAAAAGCAAAGCAGGTGCACTAGCAAACTCTTCCCCAAATTTTCTCTGAGACAAAGTATCAAAAGTGAGATGATGATAGCATATACACAGCAAAAGGAACCTGACTTGGATCTCAGAACCAAGTGAGAGATTAAATAAAGCAGAAGAAATGAAAAAAGAGGAGTAAAATTGTAATAAGAATTTTTATAGTCTTGGCTAAATAGAATTTTAAATGTGCCACAAATTCATAATCCATTTATTTTTAGGTCTATGAATAATACAGAATATTAAAACTATAATTTTTGCTAGTTACACTTTTTGATTTATTTCATTACAAATAAATATCATTGTGTTATGCAGAATTTCCACTTTCTGAGGTGGAAACTAAGAATTCCTAGAATAATAGGAAGCTCCAAGGAAGAAAAATATCTCAAAGCAATGGGAACCAAACTGACAAGGAGAGCTATAAAGCCAGGTAGGAAATAAAGTTAAGGAAGAGAGACTTAGAAAGAAGGGGAAGTGGGGTAGCAGAGAATTGGCCAAGAGATTGCCATAGGAAAATAAAGGAGAAAGAGGGAAGAAGCAGTTAGGTGTCCAAATAGTGCGGGACCTGGAAAATGGAATATCTGAGTTCAAATCTGGCCTAAAGAACTAGCTCTGTGTGACTCTGGATTGTTCACCTAACCATTGTTTGCTTGTTTTCTCATCTGTAAAATGGGAATAATAATGACAATAATAACTAAGCAAAATAAGAATCAAGAAAACATTGTACAAAGCAACAGCAAGTTTGTGTGACAGTCAACTATGATAGACTTGGTTCTTCTCAGCAGTACAGTGATCTAAGGCAATCTCAATAAACTTTGGATGGCAAAATGCCATCTGCATCCACAGAGAGACCTATGTAAATCAACACATATTATATTAACTTATTTTTCTTTTTCTTCTGTTTTTTTTCTCTCTTGTTTTTTTCCTTTTGTTCTGATTTTCCCTCCCAACATAAGGAAATCTGTAAAAATAAAAAATAATATATATGTATAACCAAAAAAATGTTGTTTTTACATGTGACAGGGGAAAATTAAAAACAATTAAAGATATAAATAAAATGCAAAAGTAATAATAATAATAGCATCTAGATACCAGAATTGTTGTGACAATCAAATGAAGCAATATTTGTAAAGTAATTCACAGGTTTTAAAGTGTTACATAAATGCTAGCTAATATTACAAAGAAGAAAATGAATTATTAAAAACAGAAGAGAATATATTCAATGATAATAATAGAAAAGAAAATAACAATAAAAGAAAATTGAATCATCATAATGGACAATTTTTTCCCAGTACCCCTGAGGAAATATACCTCCTTCTTTCTAAAGATGTGCTGTCCAGGATAGTGTTGGATATACATTAATTCATAAGCATTTAAGCATCCCACTATGTAGCAGTCACTAAATTAAGTTCTAGCAATATGACAGAAATGAAACAGTCTCTATCCAGAAGGATTTCTTGCTTTTGTGGGGGCAACATGAACACTTAAAATATATAATATGTGTGTGATGTATATTTCTCTATACTAAATATGATACAAAGTAACTTGGTTAGGTAAGGGTCTATTACATAGAGAACAGGAAAGGCTCCATGAAAAAAAAAAGTGGCTCTTGAGCTAAGCTTTGAAGAAAATTAGAGATTCTAACAGGCTGAGGTGAGAACGGTTTGTTTTCCAAGTATGGAGAGTAATGGTGTGAGGGACTGGGATGGAGGTGGTAAGGTCATTTTGACCAGTCTAAATTGGACTAGAAGAAAGAATAGTATATAATAACCCTAAAGAGGTATCATAGAAGCAAGTTATGAAAAGTTTTGAATGCCACACAGAGATTTCTCTGATTCCCTCTAAGCCACTAGCATTCTTAGAGCAGGGGAATGGCAAAGGCAGATTTATGCTTTAAACATTTCTATTGCTATGTGACGGATACATTGAAATGGTGAGAGACCAGCCAGGGAGAACAATAGGGAGGCTATCGCTTGTTGTTAGTTTTTGTGTATTTTTTTGTAACAAGGATTATAAACAAATTTATTTAACATTAAATTTGTGATTTCTATGGTATAGGGAATTCCCAATGAGAGGATTCTGACTGATTTTCAACTTATAGCCTTAGAAAGCTATCTGAGGTTGCAACTTACCCAAATCAAGATCACACAACGAGTATGTGTCAGAAATGAGACCTGAACTCAGATCGTTACTCTGAGGCAAAGACTCTATTTACTACACCATGCTGCCTCTCATAAAGATAGCCCTATTTTAAAAGCATAAATGAGAAATCTTTATTCTAGTCAATACCATGTACTAAGAAAATTTCAGTACATGAGGTATAAAAGCATTTATAGCATATATATGTATGTGTGTATGCATATCCCTTCATCACCACCTTCCCTGAATTAATACCTAACCAAGGGATTTTAATACACCTAATATCAAGATCCTCTTTAAGTTTTCCCCTGAGGAGTCATTTTGAAAGGAAAAGGAAGACAGGGAGGGAGAAAGAAAGGGAGAGAGGGAGGGAGGAAAGGAGGGAAGAAATGGAGGGAAGGAGAAAAGAAGGGAAGAAAGAAAGGAAGGGAGGAAAGGAGGAAGAAAGAGAAGGAGGGAGGAAAGGAGGGAAGGGGAAGGGGGAGAAGAGAGGGAAAGAAGGAAAATTAAAATGATAAGATGCTGGAGTTATCTTGGTCATGGTGAAAACCAGGACAATTAAAATTCACCTACTTAACTGCTGGACAATAAGCCAAGTCTTTTCTAGCCAGGGAACAAATGTATTCACCTCATGAAAAATGAAGTAATTCCACTTGATTGCTGAACTTGATTATGAGGGGGAAAGTAGTTAATCATTGTCAGCATGTGCTCATTTCCTTGGCCACATTTACCTGGTATTTACAAATGAAATGTGAATAGACATTTATTAGCAAAATATTTGGGTTTTAAAAACATGTTATTCTATCTGGAATGTAAGAAAATTACATTACAAGTGAGAGAAAGAATCTTCAGAAAAGAGCTCAAAGATGTGGAGCTTTTATCATATAGGAACAACAATAATAAAGTGAAAATAATACTGTCCTTCACCATAAGTTGTAGTCAGTGTTAAACATCAGTTTTGCTACATAATACTCATCACTCCTAAAGAGACCCCATCAATTCCCCTTATAGCAAGATAAGAATATGATGAATTAGAATTAGAAGCAGAGGCAGAGTTCATTGAAAAATGAGACAGGGACTAATGTCAAGAAAGGATGGTGGCAATGTGACTAGAAGTAAGGAGAAAAAAATATAAAGCCAGCTGTGAACTGTTTCACTATATTTATATAGAACTGATACCAAGGAATTGGACAAAATGATCCCTTCTCAGCCAAAGTCCTACATGAGATTGTACCTAAGCATAACACAGTAAGAAAAAGTACTAGACTTACAGATGGCCTGAATTTGAATTTTGCCTCTGCAACTTCAAGACATTTAACTCCTCTAAGACACTTTCATCATTTATAATATGAGGTTGGATTAGGTGGCCTATACAGTCTCTTCCTGTTCTAAATCTGGAACAATCCTGAGGAAACTACAACTTCTCCAAGTCCTTCTGCACCAAAGCCCAATTTGTTTTTATAAACTTCAACAGTGGTGAATTTGTTGAGATATCATTGTAAGCATGTAACTTGAAATACCAATCAATTAGTATGTATTATGCACTCAAAATGCCAATAAAGCAATTCAATTTGAAAAGATCTAGGAGATTTCATTAACTGCAAGTTAACAAATGGTTAGCAGTACAATTGGACCTTCAAAAATTCTGTTCAATTGCATTGAAGCAAAATGAAGGCAGTGATAGCCTTTCTATCCTTTGCCCCAATCATATTGTATCTGGAATATCTGGTGCTGGACTGTATGTCTACTGTCAGAAGATCAATCTTGCTAAGTTCAAAATATTTCATCACCAAGTAGTTTACAGGACAATGTGTTTTTTCCCTTTTTTTTCTTAAACAACTTTCAAAGATCACTTAGTAATACTGGAAGGAACACAAAATCAAATATCCTTAAAGTAATAAAGCTTAGATATATAAAGTCTCACGAATATTTTCTCTCAAGGAAGAGATTTGAGTTTCGGTCTTACCTCTTCCACTAATGAGCTAATAAGTAAAACATACAAATGACCTTTGGCCAATCATCTGACATTAGGATCATAAATTTAGATATGAAAATGGTCTCAAAAAATATCCAGGGCAATGTAATCAAACTCAAATAGAGACTTCAAATTAATATTATGTTATATTACATTTTTATTTACTGTGTCAAATATTTCTGTTACACAAAGTGTTTTACCTATATTATTTCAATTGAGCTCCACAAATGAAGCTTATCTTACTCATAGTGGAAATAGCTATTGTCAGAAATTAAAAGGAATCTGAAGTCCAAACAACTTTTTTATTATGCCTAATTCCCTTTCTTGGTAAGAGAATATTCAATCAAAAGAAAATGAATGAGAATTGTATATGGTGGCACAAAAAGGGGAGATTGTGATCTAATCAAGGAATGTATCAATAAGTATCTAGATTGATGGATTGTGTGTTTTCTATGTGGCAGCACTGAGGAACTAGATGGTGCAGTAAATAGAATATTGGGCCTGAAGTCATAAAGACTCATCTTCCTAAATTCAAATCTGGCCTCAAACATTTACTAGCTGTGTGACACAGCATAAGTAACTTAACCCTATTTGCCTCAGTTTTCACATCTTAAAATGAGTTAGCAAAGAAAATGGCAACCACTCTAGTATCTTTGCCAAGAAAGCTCCAAATAAGGTTATGAAGAGTCAGATTGATTGAAATGACTAAATAACAACAACATATGTCTACTGTCTAGAGACCAATTGGATTAAGTTTGGGAAAACTCATTACCAAGCAGCTGCAAGGTAAAAATATTTTTTAGCCACAGAAATCTTCAAAAAAAATTCATTCAGTCCAAAGGGTTCCCGATCCATAGTGTGCTACATTTGTTAACTATTTCTATTTTTCTTGGAGAAAGCATCCTTAATAACAAAAAATAATAAAAAATTCCAGAATCTTGAAAATATAGATTTATAAAGAATCCCTATTGTTTGTTTTTTTTCTTTAAGTCCCCTAAATCTATAACCACATTTTATATCAGCTTAGGAGCATCTGTCCTACATCTTTTTTTTCAAATTCTTGCTCAATGCATCTTCCTGATTAGTTTGTATACTCTCTAAAGGCAGGAAATGATCACAATATACAACTTGCTTTGTGCTGTCCCATGAAACCTAGTAATCCCCTCTTCATCCACAGTGGACAATTAGTATATGTGATTTTCCAAATATAATTAGTAATAATGACCTAGAGATCAAATTGATAATGAAAACTGGAAAATTATGTGATCTAAACTCACGATTATTTGGTATCCCAGGAAACTTTCCCCATGTTTAGTAAAATCAAACTACAGATGTTTGCCCTGTGAAAATAGCAAGTAGCCTTGACCACAACAGTTGCCATAACAGTTGCCTATCTAGCCAAAGGCCTAGTCAGCTATTCATTTTAACAAGAGTGGCAAAGAGCTAAGAAAGGACATCATTTCCTCTGGGGGAATTACAACATTAATGGAAAGTTTAACCCTGTGACCTCTCATAACTTGTGGGCCCTGAGTGCCATCCCTCTTCCCCAAGGCTAGGGATAGATTTTGCAGCTGGTTCTAAGTGAAATTTGTTCATTGTAGTTACCATCACTCTCTCCTCCTTGCTCCCATGCAAGAGTTTCAAGACCGAATGTTCATTGGTGTTCTTTTCAAATATCAAGAGCGAGGAATATTTGACACCCAAAGGGACCGCCACAAAATCTCAGTTCTAGTCACAAGTGTTTGCATGTGAGTTAAACTTGAGGACTCCAATTATTCCTTTTTTAAAAAACGTCTACTTAATTTCAGTGTTTGTCTAAAGGAAAATGACATAAGGCAAACAGTTTTAGGAAAATGAACATTAGAAGAGGAGAATGTTTTTATCAAGTAGACTTCTGACTAATTCAAGAGTTTAAATCAAATAAAACATGATTTGACCTGAAAATTAAGAGAACTTCATTTAAGCCAAGGTTTGTAGCTGCTGCCATGATCTTGCCTTTCAGAAGGATAAATCATCAGCTTAGTCACTGTGTCTCAGTTCTCAGGAACATTGGCCACCTAAATAGCTTCTTTAAATAGAAGGGAATTCATATTCAAAATATATGCTCCATATCTTTAAGAAAACACAGTCATTCTTATTATGCAGATACACTCGTGAGGGACAATTGAAAATGAGATTCCAGGAAAGAATACACCAATTAAGAACAGGAAAGATAAACTATTGCATTTGTGGAAGGCAAGAGGTTATGATGCTCTTGAAAAACTGCATGCTGGGACAGCTAGGTGGCACAGTGGATAGAGTACCAGTTCTGAAGTTAGGAGGGAGCTGAGTTTAAATGTGATCTCAGACACTTAACACTTCCTAGCTATGTGACCCTGGGCAAGTCACTTAATCCCAATAGCCTCAGGGAAAAAAAAGAAGAAGAAGAAGAGAAGAAAAAAGAAAAGAAAAATTGCATGCTATTGTTTCTAAATTGTGCCATGCATGAAAAGGAAGAGGAGGATAAGTGGAAAAGGAAATCAGAGACAAAGTGAGAAATCAGAAATGAGAGAACTAAGGAAAGGGTGGAATAAAAAGAGATGGAATCCAAAACCTTGGATTTAGTAGGTTTTTAATACATATTTGATGAATTGAGTTACAATAGTAGGAGCTGGACATAGGAACTGTCTAGAAACCAAGGATTACAGACAAGTATGGTACCCATGATCTAAGCAAGATTGGGGGGGGGTGGTCAGGAGGTGATAAGTAAATACAATAAAATACCAAATTTGGAGTGAGGAAAATCTGGATTTGTTCATTCACCTACTAACTTTGTGATCTTGGAGAAATTGCTTTACTTTTCTGTGCCTCCCTTATCTCTAATATGAGAAGGTTGGAATCAATGGCCTCCTTCCAGCTCTAAATTTATGATGCTATGTTAGAAATAAGAAATGAAGCAAATATTGAAGACTAAGCTGAAAATGGAAGTCTGCAACAAGACCAACAGTCACAGATCAGAATATATGTTGCCAGAAGTCAAGGCAAAACAGTGGCTTGAGAACCAGGAAAGTGAGTCAATCAAGGCAAGCTAGAGAATGGGGGGGAGGGGAGGTTGAATGGTCTACACCTAAACAAATAGTATTCACTTCAATTCAAAAAAAAATCAACTAATGCATGCCCACTGTGCACAAGGAATATGCTATGCATAAGGTATGCAAAAATAAAAACAAAAATAGTCCCTTTCATCTAAGAGTTTACATGAAATTGGAAGGAGTGCCAGTAATTTCAAGAATGCAAAAAACAAGATTTCAGAAAAGGTTTTTTAATATATGATACCACTGCTGTGTGTGTGTGTGTGTGTGTGTGTGTGTGTGTGTGTTGTTTTAATGAAGCTAGGAGTTTTGTCTATCTATCAGTTGGAAGGAGGAGGAGAGCACTTAAGCAAAAGTTGAGAGGAAGATGTATCCTGTGTTTCTGCTGAGACAGGAGGCAATCTCAAAGCATGGCCAGCCCCAGGGCCTGCAAGTGGGTGCAAGAAAGGAATGTCAGAAATATGGGAAGTAGATGTTCCTGGCTAGAATAGGAAATGTGAGGGCAGACCCTGACACACTGTAAAATACCACTACCTTGCCTGGGATAAGAACATTCTGGTTGTTTAGGGCCAAAGGTACAGCCAGAGTACATTTTAACAAGTAAAGTATTTCTCCCTAAGAGATAGGTGTCCAATTTCTCTCATGCTAACTCTCTGGCCAATGTGGCTCTCATTCAATCTAGTGGCCTTCAGTAGAGAAAGAGATTTCACATTCTTTGTGGTGGTGCCTGAATGTCTATGATCTTTTTATGTTGCCCTCCTGCCTTGAGAGGCAAGATCAAAACTTACAGACATCTTGTGCTGATAAAAGGAAAAGGAAAAGCTAAACTCTGTCCGTTCTTCAAGCCTTCATTCTTTTAAGTGAGACATGAAGGTGTGTCATATTGAGAATCATAAGTTTTTAAAAGGGTTGGAGAGGATAAATAGACAGGCATAGCATAGAATAAATCAATCAAGCAGGTATTCATTTATTTATTAGGTAATTGTCAATGTATTCCAATCCAGTGCCTCGGAATGCTTTGCTTTAAGATATCTTAGTTAGATAGATATAAATTAGATATATATGCATTATATATTTATATATTTAATTTATATCTACGTATATATATATATACATATATATATTTATACTTATGTGCATATAACTTTATAATCTTGAGTGAATCACTTTATGTTTTTTGTCTCTCAGTTCCTCCATCTATAATATGAGAAGGTATGACAGCTCCTTGAAAGGTCCTTCCAGCTCTAAATTTATGAACCAGTGTTAGCAATAAAGAACCCAAACAAATATTGCTGAGAAAGCTAAGCTGAGGAAGGAAGTCTGCAACAAGACCAACTATCAAATATCAGAATACACATGTGTATGTGTGTATATATAAATAAAAATATACATATAAAATCTCATATGTGTATGTGTATATATAAATAAAAATATACATATAAAATCTCAAAGAAAGCATATATTGAGAGATACATATATGCATACTTATATACATAATTACTTTTCTATTTTATATGTGACTATCATTGCACTGATAAGGAATCCTGTTGACTCTATAAGTATATCCAGTTCTCAAATTGAGGCAAGAGAGAAATTGTTTTCCTCTACCCAATAAGGTTCAAAGAAAAGCTAGTGGCCAACTGTGATCTGGGCACTCCCATAGATCTCAGCAAAAGAAAAAAACAAGTAATGAATAAATAAATAATATAATATAGAAACATAATGATATAATGAGATTTAAATTTATATAGCACCTGTTATGTGCCAAGCACTATGTTAAGTATGTTACTAATATTATCTCATTTAATCCTCATAACAGTCCTGGGAGGTAACTATTATTATTATATACACATCAATTTCCTAAAGTTATATTTCTTATTCATATCTATATTCATTCTTTTCTCATTTAATTTTTCAATATTTTCAAAAGATCACAATTTTTTTTTAGTACAATTAGGCCATGATTGCTATTTACTTTGCTATGGTGTGATTCTTTCCCTTCTCAAGAAAAAAAGGGGGGGGGCAGCTAGGTGGCGCAGTGGATAGAGCACCAGCCCTGAAGTCAGGAGGACCTGAGTTCAAATCTGGTCTCAGACACGTAACAGCTGTGTGACCCTGGGCAAGTCACTTAACCTCAATTGCCTCAGTAAAAAAAAAAAAAAAAGGGGGGGGGAATTGAGGCTCTGATAATGATTCCTGTTCAATTTTATGCTGTGTTTTCTCTCACTCTGCACTTTTTCTTCATTTTAAGAGGCCCTTTTGAAACTGAGGCATAAAGCTGAAGGACTTTCCATTAGTGACTTTCAGCCAAAGAGTGATAGCCCTTTATTGAGTGCCACTTCTTAAAGAAATCAACCCTCCTTGGCCTCCAACAGATCTAGTATCAGTTCCATATGTTCCATCAAAATACTATCTGGATATTTAAGTCACTAAAGTATTTTTGGTCTGGGCTTAACAGCTATGAGAGGTCTTATAGATCATCTAGTCTAAGCCTCTCAGGAAATTGAAGCTCAGAAAAGCAAGTGATTCATCCAGTCATATAAGCAATAAAAAGCTGAATAGGGATTGGAACCCTGATCATCTCATACTCTGATCATCTAATGCAAATTTAGGGATATTTTTCACTATGAAACAATGTCTCATAAGATACAAAACTATCTGGTTCCAATATTAAGTCAAATAAAATCAATGACATTTATTAAACACTTATTCTGTGACAAGCAAGGTGCTTAACTCTGGGAATATAAATGTGTAGGAAGTCATACACAGAGAAGACCTCCCTATTTCTTTCACAAATCAAATCTTAGTTTAATACCAGGTGACCTTAAATTTCTAAGTTTATTCAGAGAAGGCCCAATAGGAAATCACTGCTTAGTATTCCTTTTACATCAGCTTCCCTTGGGAATAAACCTGGATATATTAATCTATTTTACATTATTTGATTGTTTGGCATTCCCCAATTCCTCTTTCTTATAATCATAATACCTAGTAATCCCCCAAATTTGCACAGAGGGTACCTCAAACAAGTGATAATGTAGGTTAAATGCATTTTATAACCACTTTAAAAGTGAATTCATAAATTCTCCACAAGCATATTTCCCTTACTAGTTAGGAAACAAAGTTGTTATTATAGAAAAGACACAATAAAATTGCATAATGAGAAATTTAGCAATGAAAATTTCTAAAGAGCACTCAGGTCTATGGGTCATTATACTGCTCCCACCAAACTTTCTCACTTTGTTCTCCCATGAAATATAGTCTGCAGAATGCATAGTTCTTGCTATTTTCAAGTAATAGGAAAGGAATTAATAGTTCCACTCTACTCTTATTTTCATGAGAATTTATCTAAAGTCATGTATTCAGTTCTAGCTATCATAGTTGAAGAATGTCAAGAAAAGAAAAATCAAGATGATGAAAATCTTGAGTTCATATTATATCAGGATAAGTTGGAGGAACTGAAGATGTTTAGCCTGAGGAAAAAAGATTCAGGGGGATATGAATGCAATCTTGGCATGTTATTGGCATGTTGAATTTTTCACCATTGTTTTCTTGGCATGTATATTAATGGGAACAGGATGAAGAGGGAAGGAAATGGGGAGAAGATAAGGGAGAGATCCACAAGTGGTGGGAGATAAAGTAATAGAAAGGCAAGTTAAGAAACAGAATTAAAGGAGAAAAGTTAGCAGGGATAGGAAATAAGAGATTTACACAAACACTACAAGGATTAGGAATAGAATTTTCTAGGAAAAAAATAGGTTTAGTAATCATTGATCTTAGATAAAGTCATACTTAAAGATTCAATCAATAGAGAAATTTATGTTATATGTCAATTATACTAATATTGGTTTAGATGCTTGTTTACATATGAATAAACATTTGTGTATGTGAGTATGTATGTAGGTATATGTGTGTATCATATATATGTAAGTATATATGTAAGTATATGTGTATATAAATATATCCTGTGCTTAACTGCTTGCTTGGGGGAAGTGGGGGAGATGAAGGTGGGGAGGGGGAAGATAATAAAGTAAAAAGTAGACAGCAGATCCAAAGCAATCGCAATAGACTTTGGACAGAAAATGTGATCTGCTAATTGAGATTGTGGGAACTGTGTGGAACACAGCATAGCATTTTCATTCTTTTTGTTGTTGCTCGCTTGCATTTTGTTTTCTTTCTCATTTTTTTTCCTTTTTGATCTGATTTTTCTTGTGCAGCAAGATAATTGTATAAATATGTTTACATATATTGGATTTAACATATATTTTAACATGCATAACATATATTGGATTATTTGCCATCTAGGAGAGGGGATGGAGGGGAAGGAAGGGAAAATTTGGAACACAAGGTTTTGCAAAGGTTAATGTTTAAAAATTATCTATGCATATGTTTTGAAAATATAAAGTTTTAATTTTAAAAATACCATCTATATCCAGAAAAAGAACTATGGAGATGGAATGTAAATCAACACATGCTATGTTCATTTCTTTCTTCTAATTTTTTCCTCTCCCATGGTTTTTCCCTTTTGCTATGAATTTTCTCTCCCAACATGATTCATAAAGCAATTTGTATTAAAATTAATAAATAAATTAAATATTTTAAAAGTGCACAGTAGAGAACAAAAGAATAACCTACAAGAAAGCAAAGATGGATATTCATGAATATAATCTCTTCTATTATTATAAATGCTTTCTTAAAATGGAAATTTATTGTTTTATATATTTTGAATTCTCCCTGATGTTCTTCTGGGCACATAACAATGTTTTATTTTCTTTTGTTTTCCTTTTCTGGTTTTTTTTTCTATTTTCTTTTTTTCTTATTTTGTTTTCACTTCAATTTAAAAAAAAAAGAAAATGGAGATATTTGCCCTTCTCCAATCCTTCATTCAGAAACCATTGATAGGGAGCAGTGATGTTATCTACCAGTTATTTCACTACACTGAGATTTAACTCATCTGGGCTTGGCGCCTTGAATTCATCACAGATAGCTACATGCTTTCTTATCTTTCTATCATCTTGCATCTCAGTTCCCTATTGTTCATTTTTATTCTATTCTTTCCAGTCCAAAGAACATCCCTCTTGGCAGAGAAAAAAAGAGAGCAAAATAAGGTTGAGCAACTCTTGTCTTCTATTTACCACTAGATATATCTCAACCTCCTTGCTCAGTAGTATTATTTCATCTTTGAACCTAATCTTTTTCCCAACTTAAATTGGAGAGAGAGAAAGAGAGAAGAAGAAGGAGAAGGAGGAGGAGGAAAAGAAGAAGAAGAAGAAGAAGAAGAAGAAGAAGAAGAAGAAGAAGAAGAAGAAAAGGAAGGAAGGAAGGAAGGAAAGAAGGAAGGAAGGAAGGAAGGAAGGAAGGAAGGAAGGAAGGAAGGAAGGAAGGAAGGAAGGAAGGAAGGAAGGAAGGAAGGAAAGAAGGAAGGAAGGAAAGAAGGAAGGAAGGAAGGAAGGAAGGAAGGAAGGAAGGAAGGAAGGAAGGAAGGAAGGAAGGAAGGAAGGAAGGAAGGAAGGAAGGAAGGAAGGAAGGAGACATAAATTGTCTTCACCCACCTCAGCTTATTCTAAGTGTCTTGATGTCTCTATAAAATAATTGTGTCATATTCTTATATTTTATCCTCTATAATCTGGCCTTCCTTCTAACTTCTATGATGGTTGCTGTTGTGTTGTCCAGTCATTTCATTTATCTCTGACTTGTGACCATGTTTTGGGGTTTCTTGGATATTGGAATAGTTTGTCACTTCCTTCTCCAATTCATTTTACAGATGAGCAACCTGAGGCAAACAGGGTTAAATGACTTGCCTAGGTCACAGGAATACACAAAGATGTATCTTCCTGACTCCAGGCCCAGCACTCTACCCACTGTGCCACTCTAATCTTCTGTACATATCTTTTAAAGAAAAATCTCTAAGATGGTAAGCTTCACGTGGTCCCAGTTGTGGTCCTCAGCATCCATAGTTCCTCCTTAGACTTTTTTCTCTTTTCCATCACATATCCCTTTTCTTCTTGATTTATACATTGGATCTCTTCTTCCATTTGTTTTCCTTTTTAAGTACTTCAAAGTGCCTGATAATACTATCTTCAAGGAGGCAAACCACCCTGAATTTTGATCCTAGATAAAAGTTACTAGATGATGAGAGAAAGAAAAGTATCCATCACTCTAAGTCTTCCATGATGCAGCAGATACAGTGATGTGTCTTGAGTGAGGAAAACCTGAGTTCAAATTCAGCCTTGTACATATACTAGCTGACCCTGAGCAAGATATTTAACTTCTCTCTACCTCAGTTTCCTCACATCTGTAAAGAGGGAATGATAATAACAGCATCTACCCCCAGGGTTATTGTGAAGATAAAATAATATTTATACAGCACTTCGCACAATGTATGGTACATACTTAAGAGCTATATAAATATTAATTATTATTGGATATGCCTTTCCCAAATTTTAACTATCTGGATTTTTTCCCATGCCTGCGCCTTCTGAATCTCTTTCATCATTTCTGTTCCTTCTTCAGCTCCAGACTTTCTCTATCTCCTTTCCTTTCCCCTACTTAACCAAAATGTGAAATGTTCAACACCATTCCCATTATGTTTGCCATCCTTCTAACCCATGTCAAGGGTAATTCCCTCTTCCTACTCACCCATACTCATAACCTTGGAATTTTTTTTATTTCCCTTTATCCTTTGCTAAATACCTCCAATGTATTATTTGCTGGTTCCAGTTTAAAATATCAAAGCAATATACCAATAGTTTCCTAAAATCATTCTTTGCCTCTATTTTCTCCCTTATCAAGCCTAGGATACCTAGCTACATAACAATGCTAAATGAATCTTTTTAATTTGTATATCTGATAAATACATTACTATTCCAAATGATTCCCTCTTGCCTACCAAATAGTCTAGCTCTTTAGCTTAGGATCTAAGGCTTTCTACAGTCTTAGATCAACCTGCTAAACCAACCTTATCTTATACTACATTCCCTCACATACTCTTGTGTTTTGATCATACTGAACTATTTAACGATCCCTGAACACTTTCTGTTTTCCCACTAATAAGCTTTGCTTATCCCATTCCCTTCACTTATATGTCTTCTTATGCCTCATCTCCACCTATTGACAACCCTATATACCTTTGAAAGTCTCATTCAAATTTTATGTGCTATATGGAGTTTTCCTGGAACCCCAAATTGGAAGTTATTCTGTCCTATGTTCCTTAAATGCAAAGACTGTCTCATTTATCTTCATATTCTCCTCAGGGCTTAATGATGTGATACATAAAAGAGGTTCTTAGTAAACGTTTGTCAAATGAAAGAAAGAACAAGACTCATCGGAAACTAGATTATGTCAGTTTGTCTACTGTGTAAATAAAGACAAGCTATGGGAAGGTAGAAGGCATGAAATATTCCCTCCTCAGTTAAATGCCCATCAAAATTATGGAATTCTTCATCAAATATCTCCACATCTTATGTAGTGAAGAAAATTCTTTAAACTTTTGAACTGTTGACTTGCAAAACTGAAGGAAAAAATGGCTATGGTTTCCTCTTAAAAAGAAGTGAAGGGAGCTATTCATTTGAGGCAGAATCTAAATTTGAGGCCAGATTTTCTTCAAATCAAAGGGAATTATGTTAATACCAATCCTGTTAAGACTTCATGTCTGTTTATAGGGACCACTCCAAAGTAAAGTCTCAATCACATCAAATAAACAGTGTTGTAAAAATCACTGTTTTTATGTCACTAGTCAACTAGTATTCATTAAATGATAAGTGATCTTCTAACATCTTAATTTAAGGAACAGATACTCAAAGTTGGATAATCATGTTATTGAAATGCCATGTGACAACCTTACCTGTCTTGTCTTTGAATGAATAGTCTTGTAGCTGGTTCAATAATTACCCTTATTAAAATCAGGGCATAAACTAAAGAAATTTTGAATATTTTTCCAATAATCCTTCCCAAGGGAAAAGTATGAGGCTCTAACAGAGTGAATAGTTTTGTTTACACTTTATATTCCTAACATTAAAATGTTTTAAAAGCCTATGGTAGCTACTGACACTTATTGATTCCAACATATTTTTGGCTGCTTGGAAAATGTCCCATGTGGAAACTTTTATAGCTCAGTAGTCGTCAAATTTGACTGTACAGCTCAGGGCCAGAACACAATCCTTCTCAGACCTAGCAATTCCCCATTATGTTTCCAATGGCCATATGAACAACTAGCCTCTCAGTTGAAGTACTAAAAATCTATTTCCATTGGACCCACTCTGTTCTAAAGATGCTCAAAGATTTTTGAAAAGTTTTCTTATAGATTACTAAAGTCAGAATAACCCTAAGTACCAATTTCAGTCCTCTCATTTTACAGACGAGGAAACTGAAGCATAGAGAGATTAAGCTACTTGTCCATGATTACAACTCATGTCTGGGGTGGGATTTAATCCTGGATCTTCTCAACTACAAACATATTGCTCTATTCACTATTCAGATTTGTTGTTCAGTTATTTCAGTCATGTTGACTCTTCATGACCCCATTTGGAGTTTTCTTGGCAAAGATACTAGAACGATTTGTAATTTCTTTCTCCATTTCATTTTCCAAATGAGGAAACTGAGGCAAACAGGATTAAGTGACTTGCCCAAGGTCAAACAAGTAATAAGTGTCTGAGGCAAGATTTGAATTCGGGAAGATAGGTTGGCCTGACTCCATTGCTGACACTCTATCTGCTGAGCCATTTAACTGTCCCCATACTCCATAATACTGCTGTCCTTTTTCAGTACCATACTGAGAAGTCCAAAAAACATTTTAATATATCATTGAATGTGAGGACTGGATCAAAAGGGAATGATTTAAGTCCAAAAAGCTTAAATGGAAGTTAATCCATCAAAATACTTGTTGTTTGTCCTTCATTCTCAAAGAGGACCGTGATGTCAGGGAGGTGATGCCATGACTTGCAAGTGAATTGGATTTAAGTAATAAAGGATTGTACAAGGTCACCTGCCTCACTTTCTCTTCCAGAAACAGATTCAGTGGCAAGACATAGACCAGGATGACAAGAGATGGCCCTGGATACAATGGGAGATCTTGTCCCTTTTAAACTAATGTCTTTAACAAGGCTCAACTTGAGGTAATGTCTAAACAGTGATTAAGGTTAGGTAAACCATCAATATACTATATATTCAATAAGAGTATGTACATTTGATTGAGGGAAATAGTGTTCAAATTCCATATATAATCCTCAATTCAAGCAAATAGGTATGAAATAAGGGATTACTCCAGGAAGGAAGGAAAAACAAGAGGGGAAAATGAAATCTCTTTTAGAGTAAGGTTTGTCACTTTTGTCTTTGTATCATCATTGCTAAATACATAGTAGGAGTTTAATAAATGTCATTGATTAATGAATGGAGAGATTTCTCTATTACAATCAAAGCCTTCAGTGATAAAAAATTAATTATTCCCATGATTTTTTTTCTTTTTGAAGCATTCTGCTGAATAAAAGAACAAAAAATAATTCTCCTGAATAAGAGAGAAACAAAAATAAATTAGTAAAATGATAAATCTCCCAAAAAGATACTTTTGTTATGTTTTAATTTTTGGCAAGCATGTTCCACCTGCCCAAGCAAAAGTTTTTGTTTTTTCAGAGGTTCAGACATGTGTAAATAGATTGAACAAGTTGTTTGAGGACTTCTCAGGTTGAATTAATCAAGTGCCCTTACACAGATAAGAAGTAAAGGGGGAAAATGTGGTATTACACAGAGGTTAACAGAAGTGTCCAAAAAAGTGTCTGAGGCTAGATATGAACTCCGTTCCTCTTGACTTCAGGGTTGGTGCTCTATTCACTGCTTCACCTACCTGCCCCTGATGGTCATTTTTGAGATGGGAGGAATCAAAGTTGGTGATGGTCCCATTGAATAACCACTATCTTCTCAGTAAAATAGGATCAGCTGTCAGAGAGTAATGTGGGTGAAGATAGAGTTGAGGTCTAACCCTAATTCTGATTTTAAAAAATATTTAGAATAGCACTGATTAAAGATGAATAAAAACATTTATAAGCAGCAATGAGATCCTTAGCTAAAAATAAAAGAGCTAGAACTTATAATGGACTCAGTTACCATAGTTTTGTGAAAGACAGTTTAGCACAAAGAATAATAAGACCACTGGAGTCTCCTGTTTAGTAGCTATATGAGCATAAGCAAATCCCTTAATCTCTTTGGACTTCAGTTTCCTTACCTGTAAAATAAAGTTGTATTTGACAACTTCTAAGATCCTGTAGGTATAAATCTTATTATCCTTCTTTACCTCAGTTCTTGAGACATAGTAGGTGGTTAATAAATATGTGTTGACCTGAATTGAATTAAGCAGTAGTAATAATAATACAAAAGAAGGTAATGGAGAGATGTTATATATCAGAGTATAATATGGTCTTCACAAGAATAGAGATTGTTCAGTGATCACAATGAAATAGCCTTCACCCTTAAATAGAATTTACAAATCTGTCAAGATGTCAAGTAGTTCTTTCAGTATAAGGAGATTTAACTAATCATATGACTGGTCATCCTTAGTTCTGTTCTTCTTATGGTAACCAACCATGAACCTTGCAGAATATAAATGATGTTGAATTGAATGGAAATAGATCCATTCTGCTATCATAGAAAGCACCTTGTGACTTTATGGATTAATTTGCCTTTATAGATCCTAATAATGAATATTCTGTTATTTATCTCTTCTAGGTTACCAGGTGGCACAATGAAGAGAATCCATATGAAGTCAAGAAGACCTGAGTTCAAATTTACTATCAGACATTTAATACTTATATGATCCTGGAAAATGGAGAAAATAATAGCACCTACATCCTACATTCTTGTGAGGATAAAATACGATACTATTTTTAAAGCACTTTAAATCTTAAAGCATTATATGAATATAATTATACTATGGACACATATTTAAAGATGGGTCTTTATTGTAACCCAAGTTCAGGAAAACATGAAAAGAGCAAAGCATTGAAAAATTTTAAGTCTTCAAATCTTCAAACACACATACCACCTTAACCACAGTGTAGACTTTGCATAATTCTTTTAGTGAGTCTAAACAAGACCCAGATCCACCAAGCTTCATGTTCAAACATATGTAATATCCTTTGGACAACCCATTCCAGCCTCTCTATACTATTAAGTGTTCTCTAAAAAACTACTGCGGCAGACACTGTGGAGACAGTGCAACTTGAGAAATCTTCAAATGCCTTACCCAGACACTGCTGACTGTAATACTTTTACTGGAACTTCTTTCAGTGAAACATAGTGGATATGCTTCATCAGCAAAAGCTAAAATATAAGCATGTAAAAACTATAAATGTTTGGCGGATTTGTTGAAAGAGGAAAATTCCACCATCTGAAATCATTTGAAATTTTAGCCTTCTCCTACGTAACACAGAACAGAGCAAGATGCGCAGTCACCTAACAAAACATGTAAATATACTATACTTTGGCAAGTTTGAAAAAAAGGAAATTAAAATTCACAAGTGGCTGGTTATCCCTTCATATATGCTTTTATGCTTCATCCTCTTGATATTTTATTTGGAGAATTCAATAAATTGTACAATATATGATCACTAAAATCAGAGTTTAGAGGATCCAGAACCAATAAACTATAAACAATTGCATTTTCAGCATCTGTACATAGTTTAAAAAAATCTAATGTGATAAAATCTGAAATGAAGAGTTTGCATTCTAAATAAATCAAATCTATACCAGGAAGTTATGCTTCAACCTGCATAATATAAATTGTTCTTAACTCTAGCCCTCTGACCCTCATATTTTTCAAATGTTATACTTTGTAATTATGATGTTAACCACTATAGTTATAGTTATAAAGATAATTTTCTCATTTCCAATTTTTTTTCCATTGAATAGACAAATATTCTAGAAAAAAGTCTCCATTAAGATGTAAATTTTCCATACTTAGTTCTAGTCTAAGGAAAAATTGGTAGATGGACTATAGTAAACCTGTTCAGACATGGACAAGATGTATATATAATGTTTTAAAGATCAATTATAAAGCTTGATAGACATATACAAAATAACCAATGTTATATTATTCAAAGGAGAAGGAAAAAAAGAAAATCAATTTATTTTATTTTTAAGAAATAATCTTAGACTGAATTATTGTTAACAATCAATCATAGATTAGTTTTACTATTTCCTCTGACTTTTAGAGGTTTTTATTTCAGGCTGGATCTGTGATTTCATTGGAAGAAAGTGAAGGAACTCTTCCAACCAATAAAAGTGAGCACCTACTTTGCAACTCCTAATCTTACAGACTTTTAGAAGGTCTTTTTTTAAAAAATTAAATAAATTGAAAGTATAAAGCTATAAATTTGGAAGTGCCAAATTAAAATTAATCTTAATGCCAAGACAGAGTAATTCAAAATTCTAGTTTTTTCTCCTATAATTACCAAAAAATAAGTGATAGCTTCTCTTTTTTTCCCCTCAGTAACCCCCATTTCTGACATAAGAGTCTAAAATAGTGTCTGTACCCCACTGAATATTAAAGCAAGGTTCTTGCTGAGTAGAATTAGATCTATTCTAATCCTCTCTACAAATAATGCCTAACATTGGTCTTAAAACTTGTTAGAAAATGCAGCTACAGTTTCAGGTATTATTGAAGACATGCCCTCTCTTTTGCTATTATCCAGCAACATACCTTTTTGAGCTTGGATTCTCCTCTTTCTCTAGATACAAATAAACTCACTGCCATTGGTTCTTGTATTTATCTGTTAACAAAAGATCTATTAATTGCATTTGTCTATTAACAAAAGATAATAGGATCATAGTTTAGAGCAGAAAGGATCCATCTAGTCAAAACCCTGCATTTGGCAAATAAAGAAAATGATGCTCAGGGAATAGAACTGCCATGGTCACACAAGCATTAATGCATTAGAAGCAGGATTTTAATCAGATCCTGAGACTTCAGAACTAGTCTTATTTTCACTGAACTAGTCCTTCATTATATACTTCTTCAGATACTTATTACTCGAGTGGCTATGGGAAAGTCACTTAACCTCTCCGAGTTTAAGGTTCCTCATCAGTAAATAAAAAGGATAATATTTTCACTGCCTCCTCAGAGGGTCTTTGTGAGGCAACTGCTTTGCAAACTTAAACAAATTCTGCAATTTTATTTCTATAATTATCAATATAAATTAATTGATAGCATAAAGAAAATGTCCAGAGATTGATTTTTGCCACTAGAGTTTAACATTTTGCATACTCCATTCCTTGCTCTTTGAGTTTGCATATTTAAGTCAGAAGTGTGCAAGCATGGGCTCAAAATTATGGTATAATCAATCACTCTATGCCTATGCATAGAAGAATAGCTATTTTTCCCTCATGTTAACCCACAGGAAAATGAGTTTTTACACCATAATTTACTCTTCCCAAAATAGGCAATAAATATTTCCTTTGGTCCATGTTTAATAGACAGCAGCGTGATGCAACAATTGAACATTTTGGTGTTGTGCTTGAGACTGTTTCAATTTTCCCACAACTGATATATACATATTGGATTCTTGTAGAACATAGAATACAGAACATGTAGGAGGAAATAAAAAAAATTCTAGCTAAACTAATTCCTTTCTAGAATATCTTGAAAATTACCTATCAAGGCTAGTTTTAGATTTGAAATTTTGAATCCTACCTCTAACTGCTATTTATCCTCCTTAGGTCTCAGTTTTTCTTATCTATAAAAAATAAGATAATAATACTTTTGCTACCTAATATCTGTTGAGCCCCTCCTCACCTTCTTTTGAGTTTATTCCCATAACTTACACTGGAATCTTGGGTCTCAAAAGGAGGAGCTACTATTACTTTCAGAGTTTAGTAGTAATTATGTAGATACCTAACTTTCTAACACTAGTTTATAAATCCTCAGCACTGTGCTTCTCCTTAAAAATAAATTAGGAGATAAGTATTTAACAAATGCATTCACTCAGATGGAATAACAAGAATAATATTTACAAAGTATTCCTCCACAAAACCAAGAATGCTATCCTACAAATATACATAGAGTCAGGATGGGGGAAAGGGCAAGAATTATAGTAACAAACTTAAAATAACATGGTAATAGGATACATATCTAGGGAATACATATAGCCAGAAAACTTCCAACACTAGAAAAGTATAGCATCAATATCCTTTTCCTGGGGGAGTCTCTGCAAGGTTCATTGGAGGGCATGGTATCAGTAATGGAGGAATTAATCCATTGCTTAACTGAGTTATCTTTTTTTTCCATTTTTTGTTTTGGTGAGGCAATTGGGATTAAGTGATTTATCCAGGATTACACAGCTAATAAGTGTTAATTGTCTGAGACCAAATTTGAATTCAGGTACTCCTGACTTCAAGGCCAGTGCTCTGTCTAAAATGCTACCTAGCTGCCCCTACTGGGTTTTCTTCTTAAAGGATATGGCATCTCAATTGGGCTTACCTCTCCTAGACTGTGAAGTCTTGGCTATCTTCTGCTACTGGGTTAGGTAAAGCAAGTTAATTGTTTGCTGCTGGGATGAATTGGACAGGTTATTTGGCCACTGAGCTGCTGCTTTCAGAGTGTGCTCTTCTCAAGGACTAGTATCTTTGTTGAATGAGTCAGTACACTGACTATCTAGACTTGTTCTTCAATGGACAACAAGGGATCAGTCTGCCACATTATGAGATTACTCATAATGACAAAATCACAGACCACAAAGTAGAAATCACTGATTATTACACACAGAGCATTTTCATCTCACTTTTCCTGAGAAATCATTGCTTTCACAAAAGATAATCAAATTTGTAAACCCTTATGACAGAAAGGGGATAGAAAAATTATTTACTTGCAAACTGTCACATACAAGCAGAATACTCAGTGAAATGGCTGGTTGCATCCAACTTCAAGGCAACAAACATTTAATAAATATCTATATAAATTTAGAGTAAACATGGTTAAATGAAGAGTGATGAGTTTGAAACTGGCACTTTGGCAATTCCTAGTTGACAAACAAGGAGTAACAATGATAAAATTGAAGATCTCTTCAAGATTTTACAACAATGAGTGAGGCAATGGGCTAGATGTCAAATTTGAAAAGATGATAAATTGGATTTCTGCCTTCAGGGAGTTTAGGATAGGAGGATTATAATCTGCACAGAAATAAAATTAGTATGGAGCAAACTATGTAGGAATAAAGAAAAAGAAGAAATATAGTCTAAAAATCATAAGAAAGCAGTGCTCTCTGTCAACTGAGAAAAGAAGAAAAGAAAGAAGAAAAGAGAAAAGAAGGTGGCAATGATCCTGTTGAAATAGGATAAATTCTGTCTAAACTATTGCAGCAATATCTATAGCAAGAACATATGGACAGATTAGTATGATTATTGACTTAGTCATCTCCCCATTAACCAACCATACAGATTTGGCTAGTTTGGGTGAAATTTAAAAGACAACTGAGTTAATGGTCATTCAGAACCCTACATTTTTAATTTTCCTTGCTTCAATAAAAACAAATGTAGCAAAGGAATAGGATGAAGAAAGATGGAAATATTCATAGATTTCCAGCTTTTGTTATTAATGTATCATCTGCAGTTGTAATTTCTCTAGCTATGCTTTTCAAAAGCTATATAGAGTAATCTAAAACTCAAAAACATTCATAAAAACAATATATTAAGTCTAAATGAATAACATATATCCATATATTGTTAGATATTTTTCCACATTAACCTAATATATTTAAGATTATAAGGACAATTCTCTTAGTATTTGGAGTTCAATAACTAGGATTTTTTTAATAGCTCATGTTTTTATCCAATATACAATGGATGTTACTATTATCATAGATCAATAACAGATACTTGGATAGTCAAAGTCAATGGAGAATTTGTTAACTTCTGTCAATTTGTTTTCTATTAGAGAGACCTAAAATAGTTATTATTATCTTCTTTCTATGTAACTCATCATTTTTTGTTGAGGATACTTAGATTATGCAAATGATAATTTTTTGGGACAATTTTCAACATCCTGAAACTTTCAGAAGGATCACATGCTCTTCTATTGTCCTATCCCATCTCAACCTACTCATAGATTTTTTCATTAATTGACAACAGGAAAGATTTTCACATACTCCACCAAAAAGAAGAAGAAAAAGAAGAAGAAATGTGTGGAGATCTCCCCCTGTTGTCAATTAATGAAAAATTATTTAGTGCTTTTTGTTATTTGTAAACATTTCAAAAGTGGGTATGAATATTGAATTAGATAATATTCTGAAATAAGGTCTTCTGATACCATATCTCAGATGACATTCTGAGATACTGATTTAAGAGAGAGAAAGAGAAATATACATCCTAAAGGAAGACAACTTTAGGAAAGTTTTCAAGTTGTAATGTTGTTTTTACTTTTCTTCATTCTTGTCCCAGATCAGTTCAAAAGACATTATGATTCCAAGTTATTGCTGCACACATTCAAATTTCTACTTACCAATATGGAATGGTTTTTAATATCTAAATTCAGATAAAAAATTATTCACTCAGACATATACACTACTTAAATTAGAGCATCATGGACAGGCCTAACTTGATCATATTTTAAGTGATAAAAACACAGCTAACTATCTTAGCACACCAAAGTATTTCATGTCCTTCAACAACATAGAAAAAATATTTTCTCTTGATTTCCTTTGCCAATCTCTGAAATTTTAACCCCACATATTTAATAAATCTTCTTGCCAAAGCCAACTTCTATTTAGTTTCCATCGATACTATGTCCTCCAATCTCATCTAGCAAATTGTTTCCACTATCATCCCCTCTCTGTTTCTAACCATTAATTTTTTCCTTCTACTGCTCCTTCTCTACTGTTTCCAAAAAACCCCGTCTCCCCATTCATAAAAGCATTTGTTAGGAACTGAACTAAATAATGAACTTAATTCTTTTCATCCCATCCTCAAAGATTGAGATGGTATATAGTGAAAAGTATGCCCCAAGGTGTTAGGGTAAATGTTTGTATGTTTTCTCTTGTTATATTTTTGCTGTAAATATCCCTTTCTAAAAAGGATATAGTGTTAAGTAGTTAAATGGAATTGGGCTGCTAATTACAAACCCCTAAAATTGGAGGAATATAGCTATTTGGGGGACACTCAAGACAATGAAGGTAGGAAAAAACTCCTTTCCCCTTAGGAAAGGGTACCCTAGAACCACGAGAGATTATATAGTTTACCTGGCTCTGGGAAAGAAGATCAGAGTATACATGTTATATATGATAGTTCCACATTAACAAATCAAAACTGCTCAAAATATCAAAATAGATACATTAATACTCAGATGGCATTTGTAATTTCCTCTTTTTGAAGGCTGTCTTCAACAATATAAATTGTGACACATCAATGTCTGCTCATCCTGTGTAACTTTTGTTCATATCAGTCTCCCTGCCCCTGACAAACACACATACACACAAGCTCAACACAGGGAATCCAAATAATGTTCTAGTAGTCTTCCTTGACTTTCAAAAGTCTTTCTGACTTCTGAAGATAATAGTGGAACACTTTGGGCACTCCATCCATTATGTTCCATTTCATTTGTCACTCTTCCCTTATATCTATTACTCTAGCTTTTTAAAAAAAAATTTCTTGTTCATATATATTATAGACTGCTCACAAGCACTATATAACCTCTTCATTCCTAATCATATGGTATTCAAAGATTCTTATATTCCTTTAATTATATCCTTATAACAATACTGTTAGAACATCATTGTTTTTTTTAATTAAGCCTTTGATTCTGAGAGGAGTATGGGTCATTATAAAGCAGTCCAGTTCACTTTTTTCCTCCCATTTAATTTTGAATTAAAATTAATACTAATACTAACTATATGTTAATTGGAACTCATTCATTACATCTTTAGCTAGCTGATATTGACAACAAATATTTGGCAATGGTTAACATTCAAATAATGTTCAAAATAAATCTATTATTGCTCTTATTATTTTATTACTTCCTGTTTTATTTATTTCATTAAAGAGTTAAAGCTTAGATTTGGAATATATTTAAAACAATTATATATCCATATCTGTATGCATAACATTTAATCATTCAAAACAACAATAGACTTGTGATCCCATCAATGTAAGCATCCTCTCTATTATTAGTTCAGTATATAATCCAACCACAACATCTCACTCTGTGTGATTCCTGTCTATATTCTCCTGCAGATCCTTCACAAAGTAATCATCCGATGTGTTGGAAGCTTTTTTCTACATCTTTTTACATTTTTGGGGTATTAGTAGTCTGCTCTGACTACTTATCCTCATTCTTATTACATTACTGACACACAATATTTGATTAGAAAACAATTATAAATTTCCTTAGCTCTTGTACCAGAGGTGTCAAATATATCCACCCTAGAGTCTGTGCTAGCAAAATTTTCCAATAAGGCCAGAAACAGATTAAAACCTATTTGGGAAATATTTGATAAAATAAAAAATTCAACATAGATATTGTTAATTTGTGGAGTTTTATGTCAATATGTTGCTGACACAAATCTGTTTCTGTTTAAGTTTGATTTTACTGTCTTGCACCATTTCACATGGATATAGGCTATAACTAGAAATATGCTATAGGGAGACTTGTTTATTGTTCATCTTTCATTCCCAAAGAGATTCAGTACATTAGGAGGGTGATGTCTTGACTTGGAAGTGAATTGGATTTAAGTGAGGCAAAGCTGTGCAAAGTTATCAGCCTCATTCTCTCTTTTAGAGTTACTGGAGTCTAGTGGCAACATATAAGTCAAAAGGATTGGCAATGGCCAGGATGCAATGTGAGACTATGGCCATTTTAAGCTAAGGTCTTTCTAAAGGGAAAGCACTATATATCTTTCTGTTGATTATTTTTTCATCCACACCTTTTTTTGTTTTCTACAAAGACTATGATAGATGTGATCCAAGACTTG